>JAQZBX010017921.1:14917-35197 GCA_029593785.1 Cabassous unicinctus | reverse complement strand
CAAACATTGAAGGATGAATATTACATGACCTCACTGATATGAATTGAGCAAATTGAGGAATCTCAGAGAGCTATTGTCTGGAAGATAGGTTTACAGGAAATAGAAAGGGAGAAGAAGGTTGTGAGACAATACCCATATGGATGTAATCTATGGTAGGGTGAAAGTGTGTAGTTGCATATTGAAGGAATATGACAGGAGGGTAGTGATATTATTGGGTTGGGTGGTACAGGTTTGTCAGGTGGGTAGATTGGGGAGGGTGGGTTGGAAGGTCCAGGGAACTGGGGGGAGGGTTGGGAGAGGGACCAGTTGAACACTGGGGATTTGTGGGTGTGTGGTTGAAAGTACAAAGTTGGGAATGCTTTTATGGCAATATGACAAGGAAGGGTTACTGGTTTAGGGTATTGGATGGGGGGCATTCGGACAGGGCGCATCTGGAGCAGGCTCCTACGGAGTGTGTGAGTGATCATTTTGTCATAATGTGTTGTATCAGTGGGTGGAGACCTACACAGTGAGGTGGAAGGAGTTGGACTCCCATTCTTGGGAGGACCTATTTGTTCACAAATAGAGAGGCGAGAGTCTCTCAAGAGCATCGGCAGTTCCTAATAGGGGAGGACAAACCAGTCTGTCAAGACTTCAGTGTTGTTGCAAGTAACTATGAATCTTGTCATCCAGGGAATGAAGCCAGGGGGTCACTGTGGGCCCCAAGGGGAGGGGGAAGTAGGAACAGAATAGATCAAACAGGGGGTATTTAGTGGGTAATGGAAGTGTTCTAAATGATCTGACAATGATGGACATAGGCCATTGTAACCATTTGGCAGCTTGATGTAATTATGAATTCCAAAAATCTATTTTAGATTATGCTTGTAAACTGATCTGTTAATCTGGCATTATTAAGTTATGATTAGGGTGTTGACTGGGCCCCATCAGTAGGGCATTCAGCCCCACCCCTTGGTGGGTGGGGGAATCAAATATAAAAGGCAAGGCAAAAGACAGAGTGAGCAGTTTTTGATGTTGGAGTTTTGAGGTTGGAGAGAAGGCCCCGGGATAGAGACGAGCCATTCACCTGAGAGTTCACAGCTGGCCTTGTGGAGAGAAGCAAAGCCTAGAGAGCTTAATAATCTACAGCTGACCTTGTGGAGGAACCAGAGAAGCTAAGTCTGGAGAGAAACGCAGCCCTGGGAAGAGAGGAACCCAAGAAGCCTGAACCGTGGTAAACGTTGGCAGTTGTCTTGCTCCAACACATGGCAATGGACTTTGGTGAGGGAAGAAACTTATGCTTTATGGCCTAGTAACTGTGGACTTCTACCCCAAATAAATACACTTTATAAAGACCAACCAATCTCTGGTATTTTGCATTAGCACCCCTTTGGGTGACTAATACAGCCATGTTAAATATTATAAAAATTTATAAAAGTGTAGGGTCTAAAAGGTAAACCAAGATGTACACCACTGACTATGTTTAGTAGCTATGTTTCACTATTTGTATACTAAATATAACAAAGGTACCATCCACATATAAAAAGGTATTTATACGGGAGGGAGGAAAAAGGGATGATGTTGGGTATATGATTGTCCCCTGTATTCTGTATATGACTTTACTGTGACCTAAAACTTCTTTGAAAACAAAATGAAAAATAATAAGACACTGAGGAATAAATGGAAGAAAATGTCACTGTACATACAGAACACCAGATATTATAGTGATGAAAGGCAAAATGTAAAAAAATTTTTAAAAATATTTTTCATTATTTTTTAATATCCCAATCTTTTAATTTAATTTTTTTAGTTTTTTAAAATTTTTATGTATTTTATTTCTTATATTTAAACTTATTATTTCATTTTCCTATTAATTGTATATGACTATTTTAATGGCTTCATTCTTGAAGAAGCTTTGGATCACTGAAAGGTTACAATTGGGTCAGGGGGGGATCATTGGTGAGGAATGTCAGTGATGGGAGAAACATGGGAGGAAGTTCACCTGGGCATACATTTAAGGTATATAAATATGTTCAAATGTTCACAGGGAATTGTCACAATGGGTGTAGACTCACATAATAACTGAGAGAATATTGAATTCCCATCCTGGAGAGCTCTACCACATTCTCTAATGGAGCAGCAACAGTCCCCCAATTGCAGGGGCAATGACTGGTGAAGGAGGATGATTCATTGCTGGGCCCCTGATATTGATGACTATGCGTATGAAACTTTGCTCTTCAAATTGAAACTTAGCCATTTGTTGTGGGATGCCCAAGAGTTGCCTCCTGAGAGCCTCCTTGTTGTTCAAATGTGGCCTCTCTTGAAGCCAAACAGCATATAAATGCATTACCTTCCCCCCAGCATGAGACATGAGTCCCAGGGATGAGCCTTCCTGGCACCGAGAGATACTACCAAGCACCAATTAGCAATGCAATTGGAAAAAGACCCCAAGTAAATGGGGGAAAACATAAAGACAAATGAGTTTATATGTCTAATAGACTTCAAAGTGAATCTGGAGGTCACCCCAGAGGTATTGCTTATGCACATCTCAGCAGAATCTCATAGACTGCCAAAGTGGATACTACCCAGAATAGTGGGGCATCTGAGGGCTCTGGAGACACCCAGGTCCTATTGTCAGTGCAGCTAGCTCTGGAGTTTGGTGCCTTGCCAGTGGGCCCTACTTTGGAATTTGTGCTCCTGAGAGTGACAGAGTTTGACTCAATTATGTCTTCCCTACACAGGACTCATCTGTCCCTTCTATTTAAACCTATCCTTGGTGCTGGAGTTTGTAGGTGTACATCCACGAGACTCGAGTCTTGACTGTCCATGTGCCAGCTGGGTCTGGAACCTCAGTGGAGTTGCAGCACCTACTCCACAGCTCATTGGAATCACCCAGGACAACTAACAAGGAGATGATGATGGAGAATGACCATCCCAAGGAACAGAGAGTCTGCAACTGCAAGCAAGATAGTCCCATCCATCTTCCTCATGGGATATAAGCCCCCGCTCAATTAGAGGTGGAGTAGACATTACCATCCCAGAATCCTCAGGATTTGGGTAAGAACTATGGACTAGAGTGGACTTACTGGTATTCTACTACAGACATATTGTGATTCTAGCAATGGAAGAAATTACAACATTGATGTGGAGCCAGTGACCACTGGAGGCTCTGGGACAGGGAGAGGGAAAAACAGTTGTAATATGGGGGCTCTTTCAGGACCAGGATATCATCCTGAATTACACTGCAATGATAGATATAGGCCATTTATATCATCAAATAACATTCAAAACTGTGTGGAGAGAGTGTAGACTACAATGTGAACTATGGTCCGTGCTTAATGACAAAGCCCCAGGATACATTATCAATTGCAATGAATGTGCCACAATAATGAAGGATGTTTATGTGGGAGGGTGTGGGAGGTGTGGTGAGTGGGGCATATGGGAATCCCTATATTTTTGGTGTAACATTTATGTAATCTAAGTATCTTTTTAAAATTTTTTAAAATTAAAAATAAAATAAAATAAAATAAAAATGAAGAAAGGAATAAAAACAAAGATCTACCTGAAAAGCTGGAGAAAATAGACTCTATTTTCTCATTGATTCAACAAGAAATACAAGAACTTAACAAATGTAACATTTATATTAATTGAATCAGTCATCAAAAATATCCCAACAAAGAAAAGTCCAAGACCAAGTGTCTTCAGAGGAGAATTCTACCACGCATTTTGAGAAGAATTAACACCAATCCTGTTTAAACTCTTCCAAAAAAATTGAAGAGGAGGGAAAATTATCCAGCACACTTTGTGAAGCCAACATCACCCTAATACCAAATACAAATAAATATACTACAAGAATAGAAAATTACAGACCAGTCTCTCTAATGAACATAGATGCAAACATTCTCAAGAAAATACATGCAAATAGAATCCAACAGCATATCAAAAGACTTATACAGCATGACAAAGTAGGATTTATTCCTGGTATGCAAGAAGGGTGGTTCAACATAAGAAAATCAATTAATATAATATACCACATTAACAAATTGAAGGGAAAAAATCACATGATCATCTCTATCGATTCAGAAAAGCCTGTCGACAAAATCTAGCATCCTTTCTGATAAAAAACACTTTGGAAGAAAGGACTAGAAGGAAAATCCCTCTAGCTTTTATCATATATGATAAAAGGCATATATGAAAAACCACAGCCAACATCATACTCAGTGGGGAAAGGTTGAAAGCTTTCCCTCTAAGATCAGGAAAATGACAAAGATGTCCACTGTCACCACCATTATTAAACATTGTGCTAGAAGTTCCCAATAAAGCAATTACACTTGAAAAAAATTAAAATGCATCCAAATAGGAGAAAAGGAAGCAAAGCTCTCACTATTTATGGATGACATGATACTATATTTAGAAATCTCTAGAATGTCTATAACAAAGCTACTTGAGCTAATAAAAAAGTTCAGCAAAGTGGCAGGATAGAAGATCAACATGCAAATACCAGTATTGTTTCTATACGCTAATATTGAGCAATCTGTGGAAGAAATCAGGAAAAAATTTTGATTTACAATAGCAACAAAAGGGCTGAAGCATCTAGGAATTAATTTAACCAAAGAAGTACAGGACCTATATTCAGAAAACTACCAAACAATGCTAAAAGAAATCAAAGAAGACCTAAAAAATGAGAAGACATCTTTGTTCATGGATTGGAAGACTAAATATCATGAAGATGTCAATCTTATTCAAACTGATTCATAGATTCAATGCAATACCAATCAAAATTCCAACAGATTATTGAAATAAAAAAGGTAACTACCAAATTTATTTGGAAGGGAAAGGGCACCTGAATTGCCGAAAGTGTTTTAAAAAAGAAGAGTGATGTATGAGGACTTTTTACTGTCTGACCTTGAAACATACTTCAAAGCTACAATGGTCAAAACAGCATGGTATTGGCATAAAGATGGACACATGGATCTGTGGAATAGAATTGAGAGCTCAGAAATAAACCCTCACCTCTATGGTCAACTGTTTTTTAGTTGTTGTTGTTGCTTGTTTGTTTGTCTTATAGGAGGCACTGGGGATTGCACCCAGCACCTTATAAATGGAAAGCAGGCACAGAATCACTTAGCTACACCCGCTCTTCACCAACTGGGTTTTCTTTTAATTTATCTTATTTTTATTTTTTCCTTTATTTTTTAAAGGAGTTTTAAATTACATAAATGTGACATAAAAAATATTGGGGATTCCCATATACCTCCCCCTCCCCCCTCCCACACTTTCTCCCTTTAACAACATCTACATTAATGGGGTACATTTGATGAACACATGAAGCTTTGCTACTAAGTGTGGTCTAAAGTTTACATTATGGTTTTCACTTTGCACTGCAATATTTTGTAGGTTTTGACAAAATGTATAATGGCTTGTATCCATCATGACAATATCATGTAGAACAATTCCAAAGTCTGAAAAATGCCACATTACATCTATTCTTCCCTCTCCCTCCTCTCAGACTCTGATTCATATTGAGAGGAGGCTTTAATCCCATGGGGCAGATGGATGGAATTATCTTGCTTGCAATTGTAGATGCTCTCTATTTTGTGGGATGGGCCTTATCCATCATCATCCTTTTGTTTGTTGTATTCGGTGAGTCTGATGAACTGGAGGGTCAGTGTTGGCTACAAGACTGCTGAGATTCAGGGCTCAACCAACATATGAATGGCTGGAAGATATAAGTCTTTGAGACATATTTAATGAGTAAAGTGCTAAATATAGGTTCAAAAAAAGGGGCAGAAGAACCACATGTAGGAAAGTTATAAATGAGTCTAACTGATGCGTGGGGAGATAGGTTACAATATATTCCTAGGTAAGCTCCACCAATGGGGTGCTTATTTCCTAGGGTTGTCTGTCCTGCCTATAGTGTCTACATGTCTCTAGAGTTCTCAGGAGCACCCCTAATGAGGTACTATTTAATGTGGCAGTGAGATCATTCTGAGATGTACATGAGTGTAACCTCTGGAATGGCCTCCTGACACACTTTGAAATTTCTTAGCCATAAAAACTCATTTGTATTTACTATTTCTTCCTTTTGGTCAAGGCATCCACTCCATGGTGCCATGGACATGGTGAGGAACAGAGTATCAGCCTCTTCCCCAAATTTATGCCAAGAAGAGATGGGCAGGAGAATCATGGTCCAATTGAGGTTAGGGCTAGGGTCTCGAGAGACCCCATGGTAAAATGCACCAAGCAGTGAGTTTAATGGGCCTCAGTCCAGAAGCAGAGCCACACTCTGAAAGAGAAAGTGACCAGTTGATCCCACATGGGAAGGCTACACCTTGGTCCCTGGTACTCACGTGCGGGTGAAAACAGCAGCAGACCCTGGAGGGAAGATGCAGAGGGAATGCCAGGCTTGGCCTCCTGCTGTCCCTCCTGGCCACTCGTTCTCCCTGTGGTTTCCCCCACCCCACACTTTCTGCTCCCCTGAAGCCCTGACAGCATCCACAGTTAGCAAATGGAAAGTTTAAAGTTCTGTGTACAAAGTTGGTCAGTTCCCACTGGGAGAGCATATTGTTTTTAGATCTGTTACACAAACCACTTTCTTTTCCTTAGATAATCAAACTCAATTTTGAAATTATGTTAATTTCAAAATTACACTTGGCCATTTCCTTTCATGTACTGAATGTGGGAAACATCCTCCTGAGGGCCACTTTTACATCCTTGCTGTCCAGGGTGTAGATAAACGGGTTCAGGGTGGGGCTGACCATTGCCATTTTCCATGGAGGACACAGACCCTGGGAGGATGTACATGTAGATAATGGTGGAGTAGTACATGAAGACCACCAGGAGGTGGGAAGAACAGGCATAGAAGGCCCTGTGTTTGCCCTCGGTCGAGTGGATATACAGGATGCAGGCGATGATGGAGGCGTAGGACAGCATGGTTAGTAGGAAGTTGACCACCCCAAAATAAACATCTGCAATGACAATCATGATGTTATTCAGGTCTATTGGGCCAAAGGTGAGCAGCAGCAGCATGGGGATTTCACACAGAAAGTGTTGGATCTCATTTGGGCCACAGAATGTTATCTGTGCCATCAGGCCAGTGTGGACAGAGTCATCGACCCCACTGACCACTCACATGCTGCCAGCCAGCAGGACACAGAAGGGCCTGCTCATCAGTGTGTGATAGAGCAGGGGCTGGCAGATGGCCACATAGTGGTCATATGCCATAGCCATGAGCAGCAGCAGCTCGGCCCACAAAAACCATGTCAGGAAGAAGAGCTGGGTCAAGCAGCCTCTATATGAGATGGTGCTGCCCTTGACCAGCAGATTTTCCAGCAAATTTGGGAAAACAGTGGATATGCAGACAATGACCAAAATGGCCAGGTTTGTGAGAAAAAAGTATATCAAGATGTGGAGGTTGGAACTGAGGGTATGAGGCTGTTCCCTTCAAGAGAGTCAGGTAAAGGAAGCGGAAGAGAGCAAATAAGGCACCCTGGATCCGGGTATTTTCTGAGAATCCCTTCAGGACAAACCCCACCAGGGCTGAGTGGTTGTTTGCTGCCATTGGGTGGGTGAATCTCTCCGAGGTGTCCTGGGAAGCAGCTGGTGCCTGGGAGAGGGAGGAAAAAAGGCCAGGTGTGTGATGTGTCCTTTCCACACATCAGTCCTCCTAAGACTCTACAGGGATATTTCTGGTGGTGCTATTGCCTTAGGAATCACATGAGTAAGATGTTAAAGGAGGTCCCTGCACTAAGGAGACAATCGGAGGATGAACGCTCCCCTCTACATCCAATCCAATGTCTCTAACCCCTCTCAGTCCACAGAACCACCTCCCCATGGCAGCTTCTCCTTCCTGTTGTTGGCTGGAGAAGCATGGCAAGGTAGTTTACTTAGAAAGTGCAGCCTGTTTTCATTGTATTTCACTTTTTTTTTCTGTATGTATTTTTTTAATACTTTTAAAAAATTTAAAGATACTTTGATTACATGAATGTTATATAGAAAATGTAGGGGATTCCCACATGTCTCACTCCCTACCCCACCCACACTTTCCCACATTAACAACATCCTTCATTAGTGTGGTACACTATAATGTAAAGTATAATCCACACTTAGTGGCAATGCTTCAATATGTGTTGACCAATTTTAAATCACTTTAATTGTGACTATTTACTATATTCCTGACATGTTGTAGTAGACTAGAGATGGATCATGGAGCTTGGAAGATGCATACACCCAGCTGGACAGTCCAGCACACTCCAAACCTCTGTACTTCCAAAGAGAGAAAACCAAGTCAGCTGTGGATTGGGCAAAGCTTCATGCAGAAAATTGTCTAAAAGACAGGATGGAACTCTAACCCTTAGGGGGCAAAGAGGGGAGGACAGATAGACTCAGGTGGGGAGGCTGAGTGCCTTTAGGGGACCAGTAGAAAAGGGTGTATACTAGGATGTGGTCTGCGGCCCCAGAGCAGTCCAAGTCTTGGGGACAGACACCAGCCTCAGGTCAGGTGGGGGTCACTGTCAGATGTCAGCTTTGCATAAACCTGGCAGTAAGCTCTTCAGTCAAATTCACAACCAACCACTGTGGACTCGTCCAGTCCATGGTGTGCCCAGAGTGGGGGGCAGGGGGGGTGTCTGGATCATGGGCATCCAGGGCTGCTGTACGGCTGGACCCAGTCACCATCAGAAGCCCAACTCTAGGCTCTAACCCCATCCAGGTTCTCCTGGGCTAAGTGGGGAGCTTGTCCTTTCAGAGTGTCAGGCTGTGCCAGAGGCTGGGGGTGCAGTGAAGAAAGGGGCAGAGACAGCCTCAGCACAACCTGGAACTTCCTGCCAAGGCATAAGCCCAGCTCCAAATACTGTGAGACCTCTGACCTCACACACCTCCTCAGCAACCATCCCTGACCCAGGCCATTCAGACAGGACAGGACCCAGCTCAGATGAGGAGACGTTCTTCCTGAGCTCCCTGCACTGGGTCCACAGAGCTGCATACCAGCCACACCAAGGAGAACATTGCCCTCCCCTGAATCCCTGCACACCCCACACCCAGGCTGCTCAGAAAAGAGGGAGGGTCGGAGGACCTGCCCTGGACCTTCCAGGTGGGTAAGGACTTGCCTGAGAACAAGGAGCTGAGAACGTGTGCACATCCTAACCAGGGGCTGATCTCCCCAGTGTCCCATAGCAGAGGCACTGCAGGTTTGCAGAAATATGAGCCTGGCCATGGACAGCAGTGGGCAGAAGGCAGAACAGTGCATTGGGGTTCTCTGATAGTGCCGACTGCTGGCCTGTTCACTCCCATCACCCTCTTACTTCCCTACCCTAAAAAGGGCTGAAGAGACCACAAGCTGCTGACCCAAGCTTGAGCTGTGTCCTTGCAGAACTGGGGTGCTACCAGTGCAGAAGTATAGGGCGGGGGTTCCTTACTCCCAGGTTGCTCACATCTGAGGGTGCAAGGTGGCAAGAAGCATGCAGTGACCATCCCACACACACCCTTATATGCAAAATACTGGACCACCCACATGCGGGGACAGACGACCAAGCCCTCCTCTGGCCCCTGCAAACCTGATTCACAGGGAGCTGAATCAGATACAACCAGCTCCTGCAGCCAGAGCAGACTGTAAAAACAAAATAATAATAACCAACCTAGAACTATTCCAGAGATTAAATCAGAGCCTCTGATTTTTCCCTCAGCTGCATAGATAAGGAAGGAGGCAGCAAAGCAGAGTTGCTCAGACAGTCTCAGGACAATTCAGTATTTCAAAGTGAATTAGTGAAAGTCAGGAGCAAAGCGATGGCAGGGACATGTTTTACATGTGAAAATTTGTCAGGGCTAAGCCAAAGCTGTCTTTTCAGCAGAAAGAAAATGAGGAAAGATAGTTCAAAAGGCAACTCTAGGGTAAAAAACCCAGTTATTCACGATGAATGCATTCCCTGTTCATTCAAGGGATGTATCACCAACAGCTTCCTATCAAATATAAGAAAGCCACATTTTCATGAGAGATAAACAATATCCTTATCGCCGTTAAAAAGAGAGGAAGAACCTTGGGGTTAAAAGCCTGAATTCTTCCCATTTGTGCTTCCTTTTTTCGCTGCTGATCTTTAAAGGGTTCTGTCCATTCAGGGTGGACGTCAAGGTCACTGGGGACACAGAGGGGCCAAGGAACAGGAGTGGCCCTCAGGGAGCAATTACCCCAGCTGCAGGTAAACAGAGGCCCTGAAACCACAGCCTCCAGGAGGCTGGGGCAGGACCCCAGGAAGGGACAGGGCAGGCCAAGGCCCTGAGTCCATGCGGAGGGGCTACAGAAATGTAGATGGGTACAAGCCTCTCGCCCCCTTGACCTGAGCCTGCCAGGGGAGCTTCTGGGGCCTCTTGACCCAGCACCCTTGTATCAGATATTTTTTCTGTGATGAGGCAGACTGGGGTCTGCAGGAAATGGAGGTCTCTTCTCAAGTCCAGGTCATTCCTTACAGCAGCTGTAGATCCAGCAATGTGGGAAGTAGGACAGAGCGCTCCCGGGCACCCCACACCCAGTCCCCTGTAGGGAGGGTGCTGCATCCCTGTGGAATGTTTGTCACAATTAAAGAACCAGTATTGATAACTTTATGGTTAACTAAAGTGCTCACTTATTCAGGTTTCCTCAGTTTTTCCGAATGTCTGATTTTTGTGTCAGCATCCATCCTGCATCCACATGACATTTAGGCATCTCGTCTCCTTGAGCTCTGCTTGGTGCTGACAGACTCAGACTGTCTTTGTTTGGTGACCTTGACCATTTGAGGAGGAGTGGTCAGGGGCTTTGTAAGATGCCCCTCTATGTGAATTTGCCTGATATTCTCCTCGTGAGTAGACTGGGTTAGGGGTTTGGGAGGAAGACCCCAGAGGTGAAGTGCCCTTATCAACACACACTATCAAGGGAGCATGCTTGAACACAACTTACCACTGAAGATTTCGACCTTGAGAAGATGGGAGTTTTAATTACTCACGATTGGACCCAGCAATAGACCAATGTCCATAGACTTGGAGACACACTGCCCTGACCTTGTGGGCTGAGTCAGAAGCAGTGCTGGGAATCCAGGGAAGGGTGAGGGTCAGCATCCACAGCTATGGCCCCATCCCCATTCCCCTCAGCTGGGACTGACCCTCTCACCTCAGCAGGGTCAGTCCCAGCTCTGGTGCAGGCAGCCCTTGGCTCCTCAGGACGTCCAGAGGAGAAACACATGAAACCCTGCACAGTGCTGCTGGCCTGGGTGACAGCACAGTGAGCTCATCACAGCTGCTGCCTCCCCCATGCAACCAAAAGTTCACAACCGTCAATAAGGAATCTGCTAGTGGTCCCCTTTCAACCTACCCAGGATATGAAACTAAGAAAAGTATATAGAAAAGGAACACCTAGCAATTTATCCTAGTAATCAACTACAGAACATCTGACATGTAAAACCTGTGATTATAAAATAACCAAAGAGAGGCCAATTAATAATTTAAGTTCACAACTTCTGAAAAACAAAACAAAACACTGACTCCCTATAAATTTCCAAATGTATGACATTTATGTAATCTAAATCTTCTTTAAAAAAATGTACTGACCTTCAACTCTCTCAATCAAAGCATATCTTAACTTCTGACCATCAATAAATAAGTCATATGATAGATAATAAAATGGAATTTCAGCAACT
Source organism: Cabassous unicinctus (assembly GCA_029593785.1). Taxonomy (NCBI): domain Eukaryota; kingdom Metazoa; phylum Chordata; class Mammalia; order Cingulata; family Chlamyphoridae; genus Cabassous; species Cabassous unicinctus. The sequence goes on along the minus strand of JAQZBX010017921.1, from coordinate 23,558 downwards.
CAAGAATTTCATAAATGTAAAAACATTTTTATATGAATTAATCTTTAGCTACATTTGTATTTCCTGACTAAACACTCTACTTTCCTGATTTATGAAAATAATCAGTGGAGAAGATCCCTGATACTCTAATTTCAAGATTATTCATGATTTATACCATATAAGCCTCTTCATCCATAGGAATTTGTCGATACCATTTGCTGAGCACCTAGTGCATGCACACATCTGCTCTGTGGCTGCAGGATCCTCAGGACAGTGCAATGGTCTCTCTCCCCCAGATGGCTGGGGCTGTTCAAGAGCAGGCTTTGCTCACAGAACCAGGCTCAGCTCTAGGCTTCCTTGCCCAGGCACGGCCAGCAGAGCACACAGACGGTGGGGACCCTGTGCTCAGCCTGCAGAGAGGAGACCAGCAACAGGGACCTGGTTCAGGAGGGAGATGGGCTGCACTATGACAGGAAGAGGCAGAATGTTCCCTTGGGAAGCACCAAATACAAGGCAGGGGAAGTCAGAAGACTAGGGGTTCCTGCCTGTGCCTCCCCTTCTCTGCCCTGTGGAAAGCACCCTGGCTGGGGCTTATACTTGCATTTAGTCACCTTTCAGTACAGAATAGGTGAGCCAAGGAGAAAGTGAAGCCCATATCTAAGAGGAAGCAAAAGAGACACCCTGTGGGGAAGGCAGGGGATTGTGGGGAGGCTGGAAATCAGGGGCAGGGGCTCTCCTGAAGGTTCACATGGTGGGGACATTAGCACCCCAAAGGCCAAGGAAATCAATCATCTGGTGAGGGAGATGGAACAGGAGGTGGGATCTCCAGTGACAGCCCAGCATCTGGATGTCCATCTGACCCCTTGCAGTAGGCAGGTGCTGTGAGGGAAGGCCTGGAGGTGGCAGGCACTTCCTGCCTGGGTTCTGGTCTTAAATCTTTGTCTCTGCCTAAGATGTTCCTGCATTTTCTTCCCACATGACCCATCCCAGAAAGGTTGCACGGGCTTTGGAAAGAGGAGATGAGGAGTGCGAGCTGTCAGGTAGGAATTCAGAGGGATCTACCTGTTCCCACTCTACTCACAGGAGAATGTGATGAGCTGGCTGAACCCCAAGATTCAGACAGGCCACCACACATTGGCTCATGAACTGAGGTGCCATCTTCTGAGAGAAGACAGGGATTGCAAATGAGCCTTGATGTTTCTGCTCCAAGGCACATGGGGTCTGTATTAGTAGAGAAACCAACTTTCCCTTCTCTCACTCCCCTTCCACGAGTCTGTGCTGAAGTTTGCATGCAGCTATAGGTCAGGTGTAGGCACAAAACCAGAACACAAAACGCTTTCTGAAAGTGTCCTTCTAGGTACAATGACCTTAGTGTCCAGCCACCTGGGAAGGCTGAGAGCTGTGCAGATAACAGATCCACCTCTGATAATCTGGTTCACAAGTTGGATGATGGGAACACAGGCTGCTCTGAAAACATGCACCTCAATTCTAGGAGGCCACCTAACAGCCCTCCCCTGGTGGAAGGTGATTGGTATGGTGTTATCCATCAGCTAGACCATAGATGGACAGTGGTGAAGACAGACAGAAGCTTCCACTCCAGCAGGAAGAAAGTCACAAAGTTCCCAACTAGAACCCAATCACAAAAACCTTGCTCAGCTGCTTACTATGGCCCTGCCACATGCCAGGACTGCACACATGTCATCACACACATACATTTTCTAGATGAATAAATTGAGAGGAGGGGAGCCACACTTTTGCCCAGTCCTTAGTTGGAAAGTGACACTGCCAACACTCACATGAGGCTCTGACTAGGCACAAAGACAATCTGAAAATAGAAGTGTGGAAACAGATATTCCTTGCAAACAGTAATCAAGAGAGCCAGAATGACTATGTTATTATCAGGTAAATTAGACTTTACATCATAAAAGATTATGAGACAAACAGAGATATTTTATATTGATTTTTTTCTATGGATTTTTCATTACTAGCATGTAGAAACAATGCTGATTCATGCATATAAATCTTGGGTCCTGCTACTTTGCAGAATTCACTCAGTTATTTAAACTTTGTTGTGTACTTTTGTATATAGGATTTTCTGTATATTGGATCATGTCATCTTCAATTAGTAAATGCTTCACTACTTCCTTTCCACTTTAGATGTCTTTTATATCTTTTTCTTGCCTAATTGCTCTAGCTAGAACTTCCACTACAATGGTGAGTAACAGTGGTGACAGTGGGAATCCTTGTCTTTTTCCTAATCTTACTGGGAAAGCTTTCAGCCTTTCACCACTGAGTAGATGTTAGTGGAGGTTTTCACATATATGCCCTTTATCATGTTGAGGAATTTTCTTTCTATTCCTAGTTTTATAAGTGTTATTTTTAGGAAAGGATGCTGGGTTTTGTCAAACACCTTTTCTGTTTCAATTGAGATGATCATGTGGGTTTTTTTTTTCTTCTTCTTCTTCATTCCATTGTAAGAGAAGATACATTGTATAATTTTAATATTTTTAATTAATTACTTTTTTGTGAACTACCATATGTGTAATCATGGAGAATGACTCATAAGCATAACCAAAGAAAGTGTATTCTGCTGCTTAGTGTTGAAATATTCTCTTTAAATAGATCTGTTAGTTCTCTGTGGTTTAGAGTATCATTCAAGTCTTCTACTTCTTTATTGATCTTCTGTCTAGAATATCATTATAGAAAGTTGTGCATTTACATCTCTTTTTTTGATAAACATATTATCTTATCAGATTTGTTCTTTAGTAATATACACAAAAGATTTTCCTCCATTATTTTCAAAGTTCAACCATGAAGCCTTTTTTACGTCTATGGTAAACACTACAGAACCAGAAACCATTTGCATTCTAAACAAATATGGATTTGTGTGTCCTCATTTCAAATCTGCTGATATTGGTTTCATATATTTTGGAGCTCTGACATTAGGTATGTATATATTTATAATTGTTATGTGTTCTTGTAGAATTAACCCTTTTACCAGTATATAGTAACCTTCTTTGTACTTTGCAACAATTTTTTTACTTAAAGCCTATTTTATCTGCTATTAGTATAGCTACCCCATCTCTATTTGTTTACTAATTGCATGGTATATTTCTTTCCATTTTTCACTTTTAAGACACTTGCGTTTTTTAATTTAGGGTGAGTCTTTTGTAAATAGTATATATTTGATTCATACTTTTTATCCACTCTTCTGATCTCTACCTTTTGAATGCAGAATTCAATCCGTTTATATTTAAAATAATAGATAATGCAGGAATTTCTTATGCCAATTTACTATTTTGTCTTTGTTAGTCTTGAAACTTTTTTGACCCTCAATTCTTCCATGAATACCTACTTTCATATTTATTTATTTATTTTGTTTTGTACATTTTAAGTCCTTTCCATTTCATTCTGCATATATTTTTCATGTAATTTTTTATGGATACCATGGGCTACAATTTAACATCCCACATATGTAAGAATCACATTTTATTTGATGTCAACTTAACTTCAATAACATACATATACCCTCTTTGTTTTTCTATACCCTTCTATCTCCCCCAACATTTTGTTGTATCCCTTAAATTTATATCTTTATATAATATATGCCCAAAGCAATAAATTTAATTTTATTTGTTATGCATTTGCAGTTTAGAATCTGTAAGAAGTTAGAAGTAGAGATCCATACCAAAAATTGCAATACTTCAATGTACAGTATGTAATGTATATGGTTACCTTTACCAGAGGTCTTTGTTTTTTATGCCTCTTTTTTCTGGTGTCTAGTGTCCTTTCCTTTCAGTCTGAACAACTGCCTTTAGCATTGCTCCTAGAGCAGGTCTAGTGGTGAAAACCATCCTCACTTTTATCTGGGAATGTCTTAATCGTTCCCTCATTTTTGAAAGTATGTCTCACAGGATTTAAAATTCTTGGTTAGCAATTGTTTTCTTTCAGCACTTTAAATCTTTCTCTTGGCTGCCTTCTTGCCTCCATAATTTCTAAAGCATAATTGGCATTTAATCTTATTTCAATTTCCTTGTATATAACTCTATGCTTTTCTCTTGCAACTTGCAAAATTCTCTCCTTGTCCTTCACATTAGACACTTTGAATGCTATATGGTTAGTTGTGCTTCCCTTTGAGTTTATCTTTTTTGGGATTCATTGGTCTTCTTGAATGTATATATGCATGTCTTTTGTTAAATTTGGGAAATTGTTTACTATTTATTTGAAAATTGTTTCTGTACCTTTATTTCTCCTCCTTCTGGGACTCCCATATATTGGTGCATTTGAATGGTGTTCTACAAGTCTCTTTGGCCTTGTTCACTTTTTAAATTTCTTTTTTCTTACTACTCCTCAGTTTGAATCATTTAAATTGTCTTGTATAGAGAACACTGATTCCTCTGCCAGCTCCAATCTTCTGTTGAAACCCTCTAGGAAATATTTAATTTCAGTTTTTCTGGTCTTCAGCCCCCATGTTTTTAAAGTTCCTACTGAAAATCTCAAAGGGATACCAACATTGTTCAATTATTCTTTTCCTCATATTCTTTAGCTCTTTTTTTCTGTGTTTTTCTTTATCTCCTTGACCAAATTGGGGATCATTTTTTAAAGCCTTTGACTAGTATGTCCAAAGTCTGATCCTGTTCATTGATGGTTATTGGATCTTTATTTTGTTTTCTATTTATCTTTTAATCTTTTCTTGCACACTGAATATTGTATTATTTTAAATTGTTAACTCTTGGATTTAGTCCCTGAGTTATCTTTTCCTTATATTTCTATCCAGTTAGTGATAGGACAGATTTTCTTGAGTGCCAGAAACTAACCAAAATAACAACAACAAAAAATCAATTCAAAAATCACCTCTCACAGTCTTTGTAAACTGGCTCTGCTTTGTCTGGTGGTCTTCAGAGCTTAGTCTTCCTTTCAAGATCAGTCTAAGGCAAATGGGAAGTGCAGTGTCCTCTCTGTTTCATTTGAGTCTGCATAGTGCCATGAAGCCTGCTTGTGTTCCTGGGCTCCTACTTGCTCATGACCTTAGGAGTTTCCCCATTTACAGTTTACAGGAGCCCAATGCCCCCTCCACTCCCTTTGAAACAGACTTTCACACACTCCTAGGTGCTCTGTTGTGGGACTTAATGCAGGTAGTCCTTTGCCCCAGGGAATTTTGACTTAATTGTTTCTTAACTGCTTAAGCTGCCAGCAAGCTACTTCTTTGCCTTCAGGACAGATTCTGGGAGAGTGAGAGTGAGACAAAATTTTCTAGCTCAGTCTTTTAGATTTCTACCAGTAAGATTGGCACTGACCTACAGATACCTGTATGTCTATAGGGGTCACTCTGCTCCCTCTGAAAGAAAGTTAAGGACCAAGAATAGGAGCAGAGGCTGGCTCCACACAACGCTGGGGAGGAGATGAGAGGGAAGATAACATGAGCACCAGGAGCTTCTCCTATGGCTTTTAAGCTGTGCTTACTTTATTTCATATAATTAACATTTTTATTTGTAAAGAAGCTTTAGATTACATAAATGTTACTTAAAAAATATAAGGGTTTCCTTTATGCTCTACTCCAACCCCTCCCACACATCCCCACATTAACAACATCCTTCATTAGGGTGGTATATTTGTTACAATTGATGGACAAATATTGAAGTGTTGCTACTAACTATGGACTACAGTTTACATTATATTTTACACTTTGTCCCACACAATTTTGTAAGTTATGACAAAATATGCAATGGCCTGAACCTATCACTGCAATGTCATGCAGGACAAATCCAATGTTCTAAAAATGCCCCTATATCACACTTATTCTTCCCTCTCCCATGCCTCAGAAACTCTGTTGGCCACTGCCTTTACATCAATGATAAGAGTTCTTCCATTGCTAGAAAAATACTAAATCTATAGTAGAATAATAATAAGTCTACTATATTCCATTGTTCATTTCCCAAACTTGAGAATTTGGGGATATGATGTCCACTCTACTTCTAATTGAGAGGGGGCTTGGATTCCTTGGGACAGATTGATGGAGCTATCTTGCTTGTGGTTGGAGACACTCCCTTTTCCTTGGGATGTGAGTTGTCCATCATCATCTCCTTGTTAGTTATCCTGGGCAAGTCCAATGAACTGGAGAGTAGGTGTTGCAACTCTGCTGAAATTCAGGGCTCACCTGGTTCATGGACAGATGAAACATATACTTATCAAATATAGTGGTGATTATGTTTTCAAAAAAAGGGGCAGAAGAGCCATGTGTAGAAAACTTATAAATGAGTTTAACTCTGTTACACTAGGGAGCATAAATTCCATAGAAAAACCCACTGATAGGGTGCCAAATTCCTGAGCTATCTGCTCTGCTTATAGTTTCTGGATGTCTCTAGAGCCCTCCAGAGACCTGTTATTTTAGGCACTGTGTACTGTGGCAGTCAACAAGTTCCTGCTGAGACTTCCATAAGCATAACTTCTGGAATTATCTCCTGACTCACTTTGAAGCCATAAAAACTCATTTGTATTTACCATTTATCCCTGTTGGTCAAGGTCTTCTTCCAGATGTATTGACAGTTGGTATTTGATAATAATCCCTCAGTGCCAGGGAGGCTTATACCTGGGAGACATGTCCCAGGCCAGGGGGAAGGTAGAACATTTATATGCTGAGTTTGGCTTAGAGAGAGGCCACATTTGAGCAACAAGGAGGCTTTCAGGAGGTAAGGCCTTAGGCAGCATATAATACTACGCTAAGTTTCAATTTCATAAGAAAAGGTTTATAAGTACAATCATCAATGTCAAGGGCATGGCATAATGGTTTGTCTTCCTTCAATAGACATTGCCCTTGTACTCAGAGGACTCTTGCTGTCCTATTAAAAAATGTAGCAGAACTCTCCAGAATAGGAATTCAATACTCTTTTGGTTATTGTGTGGCTCTCCACCCACCAAGACAATGTCTCATGAACACTTTAACATATTCATATGTCTTAGAGGCATACCCCAGGTGAACCCCTTCCCATTTATCCCCACATCACTGTCACCCTGTACCAGTGATCCTCCCCTGCCAATGCTGTGACCCTCCTGTGAACTATAACCTCTTCAAAAAAATGATGCCAATAAAATAACCAAATAAAATTAATAAGAAAATATATTTTTTAAAAATAACAAATAAAATACAAAAATTTAACACAATTTGAAATAATATATTTTTTAAAATTAGACATTGTGACTTCTATCACTGTAAGATGGCATGTAGGGCATTTTTAGGGCATTAGAAATATTCAGCATGATCTTGCAATAACAGATAGAGTCTACTTCAAATTTTGTCTAAACCTATTTAAGTGTACAATTCAAAATGTAAACCATAATATAAATCATTGACATGGTTAGTAATACTGCTTCAATATTTGTACATCAATTGTATCAAATGCACCATCCACATGTAAAATGTTATTAATAAGGAAAGGGGAAAGGGGGACGGCATTGGGTATATGCAAATAACCTGTATTCTTTATATGACTTCTCTGTATTCTAAAATTTCTTTGAAGATTAAATGAAAAAATAAGACACTGGAGGAATAGATGGAAGAAAATGTCACTGTACATACAAGAAGCTGTTTTTTTCTTGATTCAGCTCTTGTTCAGTTACTGCAGTCCTTTAACTATTTTCTGCAGTTTTGAGCAAGAGCACTGTCAACATTTCTTTGCCACCTTTGCCTAAGGGGAGGTACAACAATGGCCAAACTTGGAACAGCACCCAGTGAACTGAAGTATCTGACCAAAGCAGTGGTCAATGATCAGACAACACAACCCCAGCTTTTGGAGTATTAGGCTTTATAGCTAAGTCTGGCCCAAGCAAGGCACAGCAGGAACCTGGGCTGTAGTCCCTGCTGCTGCATCTCATGAGGCTGGTGACTGTTGGATTGTAACCACTGTAGGGAGATTGTAATTCACTGGTATTCCACAATTTCTCAGCCTACTCCTCCACCTCTTCCCTAGGGGCTTCACAGTGTTCCACTAAACATTGCAGTTTCAAAATAATTGATCCCGATGCTTCCTACATGGCCAGTCATTGTTTTGGTGGAGACACTGGTACCTAAGCTTCCTACTCCACTGTTCTTACAATACATCACCAGGAGATATCTTGAGTTGATTAAAAAAATACTAAAACTTATGAAATGCAGTTAAAGCAGTGTTCACAGTGATATTTAGAGATTTTAATGCGTACATTAAAAAAGAAGAAAGCCAACAAATCAATAACTTTTTCTTCATACCTAGAGAAAATAGAACAGGAAGATGCACAAGTAGTACCTTGAATGACATAGTAAATATTAGGGCAGAAGTAAATGAAATGGAAAATAGAAAAATAATAGAGGGCATAAACCAAACCAAATTTGTTTTTTGAAAAGTTCAATTAAATTGACAAACCTTTAGCGATACTGACAAAGCAAAAGAGAGAGGACACAAATAAAACCAGTAATGAAAGTGGAGACATTACTACCAAACTTACAGAAATAAAAAGGGTTATAAGAGGGAACTATGAACATCATTTATCAACAATTTAGAAAACCTGGCTGAAGTGGACAAATTCCATAAATATGCAAATTATCTAATCTGACACAAAGAAAGAGAACACCACAAGAGACTTATAACAAGTAAAAATATTCAATCAGTAATTAAATCTCTGTCTCTCT
>JAQZBX010017921.1:0-14817 GCA_029593785.1 Cabassous unicinctus | reverse complement strand
CAATATCCCTTATGAATGTGGATGCAACCATACTCAACAAAATGCTGGCAAGCTGAAAACAACAGTATATTAAGAAAATTATATTTCATGACCAAGAGGAATTTATTCCAGTAATACATGGATTGTTCCACATAAAAAATCGATATGTATAATACACCAACTTTAACAGAATGAAGGAAAAAATAACATGTGATGGACTCAATTGATGCACCATTTGACAAAATCCAACATCCTTTCCTGATTAAAAAACAACAACAACAGTAAATTAAGAAGAAAAGAGAATGTTCTCAACATGATAGCAAAATATTATACTCAATGTTGAAAGAATGAAAGCTTTCTCCCTAAGATCAGGAACAAGACAAAGATGCCTACTGTCACAATTACTCAACATTATACCGAAATTTCTAAGAAGACCAATCATCCCCGAAAAAGTAATAAAAGGCATGCAAATATGGAAGGAAGAAATCACATTACACATATTTATATCTAAGTTCCTTTATATAGAAAAATATAAAGAAAGTACAAGAAAGTTAAGAGAACTAATAAGAGAGTTCAGGAAAGTTACAGGATAAAATATAGACACAAAAAAGTCAGTTATATCTGTTCACCAGCAATGATCAATTTTAAAAGGAAATAAACCAAACAAACAATTACACTTACAAAAGACTATGAGAATAAATTACCTAGAAATAAATTTAACCAAGCTGGTGAAAGACCTGCACACTGAAAACTACAAGACATTGCTGAAGGAAATGAAAGAACACTTAAGTAAATGAAAAAATATCCCATGTTCATGTTCATGGCATTGGAAGACTTAATATGGTTAAGATTAGCAATATTGAGTAAAGTGACCTACAAATTCAATGCAATCCCTATCAAAATTCCGGAAGTTGTTTTTGTAAATTTGGAATCCATATGGAATTGCAAGTGTCCCAAATATGCAAAACTATCTTTTTAAAATTATTTTTTTATTTTTAAAGAAGTTTTACATTACATAAGTGCTACATAAAAAATATAGGGGCTTCCCATATGCCCCACAGGCTCCCCTTCCCACACTTTCCCACATTAACATTCTTCATGAGTGTGATAAGTGTGGTACATTAGTTACACTTGATGAACACATATTGAAACATTGCTACTAACCATGGACTACAGTTTAAATTACAGTTAACCTCTGTTCCACACAATTTTGTAAGTTATGACAAAATATACGATAGCCTGTATCCATCACTGCACTGTAATGCAGGATAGCGCCAGTGTCCGAAAAGTGTTCCCATATTATACATACTCTTCCCTCTCTCATTTCGCAGAACCTCTGGTGGTCACTGCCTTTATATTCCATTGCTAGAATAACAATAAGTCTATATTAGAACAATAAAATTAATAAGAAGATGAAATAATTTTTAAAATATCTAAAAATTACAAAATTTTTAAGTGAAATAATAAAAATTTTTTTACATATAGTGTCTTTCATCACTGTAAGATTTTTTGTCCTGTATGTCTTGTGACATTTTCTTCTGTATATTCCCCCAGTTTCTTATTTTTTTCATTTTATCTTCAAAGAAGCTTTAGGATACAGAAAAGTCACATAAAGAATGTAGGGGATTCCCACTTACCCAATGCCCTCTCCCCTATTAAGAACATTTTATATGTGGATGGTACATTTATTACAATCGATGTATAAATATTGAAGCTTTTCTACTAACCATGGTCAATGGTTCACATTGTGGTTTACATTGTGGATTGTACACTTTTACAGGTTTTGACAAAATTTGAAATGGCCTGTATCTGTTATTGCAAGATCATGCTGGATAATTATAATGCCCTGAAAATACCCTACATTCCATCTATTCTATTCTTCCCTCCCCCTTCCCTCAGAACCTATGGTAACCACCAAGTTTCAATTTTTGAAGAATAAGATTTATGAAACCGAAACAACAAACATGAGTTACCAAGCCCCCATGGAGGTCGGGAAGTGTTCCCCTCTCCCACTGCCATGATATTAAGTTGGGGTAAATCCACTGACTCACTGCAGCCAACTGAGAGGGGAACAGACATCTTCCTCTCTGTCAAATGTTTCAATGGAAAAGAGAAGGGGAGTCCGGAGGCTTTTTTTCCAGGGAATTCAGCCAGCAGAGCCTGCTTTGATTCTCCACTCTGGAGATTCAATGCAGAACACAGGAAAAGCCAGACTTATGCAAATTGAGAAGACTCATAGAGCTAGAGTCTGGAAGTTAGGTTTACAGGAGGCAGAAAGGGAATAGAGGGTAATGAGTCAATGTAAATATGGGCAAAATCTGTGATAAGTTGGAAGGGTGTGTTTGGGCAATGGATGGGCATGAGAGTGGTGCAGTGATGTGATTCGGTTCTGTGTGGCTGGTCTGTGAGGGGGTGTAGAGTGAGTGGGGTTGGATTGGACTATCCATGGAACTGGGGGGAGGATTAGAGGAAGGAACAGGTGAACTCTGTGGGTTTGCAGGTTTATGATTAAAACTACAATGCTGGGGATGTTCTTTTGACAAAAATGGCAGGGAAGGGTTACTGGTGTAGGGCCTTGGGTGTGGGGGGATATATGGGATACGCTGCACCTGGGGCAGGCATCTACAGAATATGTAAATATTCATCTTGTTATAGTGTGTTATCTCAGTGGGTGGAAACCCACGCATTAAAAAAGAAAATATTAAACTCCCATCCTGAAGAGTCCTGCTATGTTCTCAGTTAGAGGGACAAGAATCCCTCAAGAGCATAGGCAGTGCCCAATAAAAGAAAACAGACCAATATGTCAAGCCCTCAATAATATTGCAAGTAACTAGGAATCTAATTCTTCAAAAATTGAAACTTTGTGATGACCATAGGTTCCAAGGGGAGGGAGAGGGAAGAATAGAATAGATGGGAAATAGGGTATTTTTAGGGCAATATAATTTTTCACCATGATCTTGCAATAATGGATATAGGCCATTTTAAATGTCACCAAAACCAGTAAAACTGTATGGTGTAAAATGTAAACCATAATGTAAACCATTGCCCATGGTTAGTAGCAATGCTTTAATATATGTACATCAATTGGAACAAATGTACCATCTGTATGTAAAATGATATTAACAGAAGAGAGTGGTAAAGGGAGAGGTCATTGTGTGTATGGGAATTCCTGATATTTTCTATGTGAATTTTCTGTAATCTAAGCCTCTTTGAAGATAAAATGGAAAAAATAAGAAACTAGGGGAATATACACAAGAAATTGTCACTGCACATAAAGGTCAACAGATCTTATAGTGATGAAAGACACAATGTCTAAGAAATTAGTATATTATTTCAATTTTTTAATTTTAAAAAATTTTTATTTGTTATTTTTAAAATTATTCTTATCTCATTTTCTTATTAATTTTATTTGGTTATTTTGTTGGCTTTATTTATGAAGAGGTTTTGGATCACAGAAGGGTCACAACTGTAGCAGGGGAGGGTCATTGGTGTGGGATGTTTGGTGATATGGGGATGTATAGGGAAAGGTACACCTGGGCCATGCCTCTAAGGCATATGAATATTTTCAAGTGTTCATGGGGCATTGTCTCAGTGGATGCAGCACCACACAATAACTGAAAGAATATTGAATTCACATCCTGGGGAGTCATGGCAAGAATCCCCCAAGTGCAAGGACAGTGCCTAGTGAAGGAAGACAGACCATTACACCAGGCACTCGATATTGTATATTGTATTCACAACCTTTTTCTTGTGAAAATGAAACTTAGCCTTGTATTATATATTGTCTAAGAGTTACCTCTTGAAAGCCTCTCTGTTGCTCCAATGTGGCATCTCTCTAAGCCAAACATAGCATATAAACATACTACAGTTCCCCCGGTATGGGACATGACTCACAAGGATGAGCCTTCCTGGCACCGAGGGATTATTACCAAGCACCAGCTAGCAATGCATCTAGAAAAAGACCTTGACCAAAAGGGGAAAATATTAAATACAAATGAATTTTTATGGGTAAGAGATTTCCAAGTGAGTTGGGAGGTCTTTCCAGAGGTTATGCTTATGCACACCTCAGCAGAATCTCATTGACTGCCACAGTAAACAGTGCCTCAAACAGCAGGGCTCCTGGGGGATCTAGAGACATCCAGACACTATAAGCAGTTCAGCCAAACTCAGGAATTCAGCACCCAGTCATTGGGCCTTAGGAATTTATGCTCCCCAGTGTAATAAAGTTAGATTCATTTATGGCTTCCCTACACATGGCTTTTCTGTCCCTTTTATTTGAACTTATAAGTAGCACTATACTTGTTAATTATATGTCCAGAGACTTAAATATTTGGTCCATTCATGTGCCAGTTGAGACCCAAATCTCAGCAGAGTTTCACACCTACTCTACAGAACATTGGACTCACCCAGGACAACCAACAAGGAGATGATGATGGACAACGCCCATCCCAAGGAACAAAGAGTGTCTGCAAATGCAGGCAAGATAGTTCCATCAATCTGCCCCATGGGACCTAAACCCCCTTTCAATCAGTGACAGAATTGGCATCACCATCCCCAAATCCTCAAAATAGAGAATGAACAATGGACTAAAGTAAACTTATTGTTACTCTATTATAGACTTATTATTATTCTAGCAATGGAAAAACTTTCATCATTGATGTAAAGGCAGTGGTCACCAGAGGTTCTGAGGGGAGGGAGAAGGAAGAATATGTGTAATATAGGGCCATTTTTGGGACATTGGAGCTGTCCTGTAAGGCATTGCAATGACAGATACAGACTTTTATATATTTTGTCATAACCTGCAAAATTGTGTAGGATTGACTGTAAATTATTATGTAAACTCTACTCCATGGTTAGTAACAATACTTCAATATGTGTTCATCAATTGTAAAAATTTACCACACTAATGAAAGATGTTGTTAATGTAGAAGAGTGTGGGAGTAGGAAGGAGTGGGGCATATGTGAGTCTTTATATTTTTAATGCAAATTTTATGTAATCTAAAGATTCTTTAGATATAAAAATTTAAAAAGATGCAATGGAAACTCAAAAAAATAAAGATATAATATAAAATTTTAAATGCCTTATAAATGTAAGTTGACACTTTCTTATCACTCTTCATTACTCTTCTTACACTTTACACTTCTTACTACTTTATATTTTTAGACAAGTGGATATGTTTATATTTGACTTTCCTATCAGAATGAATTCCTTTATGGAAGAAATCATGGTATTGGCTAACACTATGCCTATTGCATAATAGGCATGAAATAAATATTTCTTCAATTAAAAAAAAAAGAACAAAAGAAAGCCGTTACTGAAATACCGCCATGGAAATGTACACTAATGAGTGCCATACATTGGCCAGTCTGGAAATTGCATGAACAAAAACTATTCTCTGTTCTTTCTGGATTCTAAATCCTCAGAGAAAATCTGCACCCCACAAATGAGTCACTGGTTGGATTTGGATAACTGAAGCTGGGCAATTTTTAAGACTTTAGAATAAGTTGAACCAAATATCAAAGAGCTGTGAAAAAAATAAGCAACAGAGAGAAATTGGCCATTAGAGTAAATTCACCAACTATTCAGATGCGTAGAAAGCAATAAAAAATTACAAGCCATACTAGAAAACAGGAAGAGACGGCCCAGCCAGAAGAACTAACCAAATACCTTGAAGAGATAGAGGATTTAAGACATTTAATCAAGGATAATCACATGACTCTCCTAAAGCACTTAAAGAATTTAAAGAAAATATGACTAAAGTATTAAAGGATGTTAAGAATACATGAGGCGAGAATAATGAACAATTTGAAAGCCTGCAAAGGAAAGTAATAGACCTTATGGGAATGAAAGACATTATGGATGAGATTGAAAATACATTAAAAGGCACATAAGAGCAGATTTGAATTGCTTGAAGACAGAATTAATGATTTAGAAGAGAGAACATCTGAACTGGAAATGACAAGAGAACATAAAGGAAGGGAGTAGAAAAAAATGGAACAGAGTCTCAAGGAATAGAATGAAATGTGAAACACATTAACATTTGCACTATTAGTGTCCCAGAAGGAGAAGATAATGGAAAAGGGGCCAAAAGAATATTTGAGTAAATAATGAGTAGAAACTTCCCAACCCTTATGAAGGATATACATATTAATATCCAAGAAAGACAATGCACACCAAACACAATAAATCTGAATAGACTTATCTCGAGACACCTACTATTCAGAATGACAAGTGTCAGAGATAAATAATGAATTCTGAAAGCAGCAAGAGAAAAGCAAAGCATGGCATACAAGGGAAACTTGATAAGATTAAGTGCCAACCTCTCATCAGAAAACATGGAAGAGAGAAGAAAGTGGTATGATGTATTTAAGGTACTGAAAGAGAAAAACTGCCAGCCAAGTATTCTGAAAAAGCTGTCCTTCAAAAATGAGGATGAGTTCAAAGTGTTCACAAAGAAAAACTGTCAGTATATGTTACCAAAAGACCAGAATTCCAAGAGATATTAAAGGGAGTCCTGGAGACTGAATGAAAAATAAACAAGAGTGAGACATTCATAGAAGAGTTCAGAAATGAAAATTATTAGGAAGGGTAAACTAAAGGGTAAGAAGACAAACAATAGACCAATATGACAAAAGAGAGCTGAAGGACAAAATGGATGAAGTAAGTAATGCCTTCACAGTAATAACATTGACTTTAAATGGATTGAACTCCCCAATCAAAAGACATAGGCTAATAGAATGGATAAAAAATATGAACCATCTATATGCTGTCTACAAGAGACCCACCTCGATGTAAGGACACAACCAGGTTAAAATTGAAAGTTTGAATAAAGGTATTCCATGCAAATAGTAACCAAAAAAGAGCTGGAGTAGTGATCATAATACCAGAAAAAATAGATTTCAAATGGAAAGCTGTTATAAGGGATGAAGTAGGTCATTATATGTTAATAAAAGGGACAATTCTCCAAGAAGAAGTAACTATATTAAATATTTATTCCCCTAGCCTGATTGTCCCAAGATACATGAGGCACACACTGGCAAAACTGATGGGAAAAATAGATGTCTCTAAAGTAATAGTTGGAGACTTCAATACACCACTCTCCATATTGGATAGGACATCTGGACAGAGGATAAATAAAGAAACAGAGAAGTAGGATAATATGATTAATCAACTAGGTAAAACAGACATCATAGAGCATTGCACCCCAAAACAGCAAGATATACATTTTTCTCAAGTGCTCATGGGTCCTTCTCCAAGATAGTCCATATGCTGAATCACAAGATGAGTCTGAATAAATTTAAAAAGATTGAAATTATAAAAAACACTTTCTCTGATCATAACAGAATGAAGCAAGAAATCAATATTGGATGGAAAAAGGGAAAATTCATAAACATATGGAGAATAAACAACACACTCTTAATCAGTGTATCAAAGAAGACTGCAAGAGAATTCAGCAAATATCTTGAGATGAATGTAAAGGAGAACACAACATATCAAACCTATAGAACAGAACAGTCCATTCAACAAATGGTGCTGAGGGAACTGGATATTCATATCCAAAAGAAGGAAAGAGAACCCCTATCTCTCAACTTATACAAAGATTAACTCAAAATGAATCATAACCAAATTATAAAAACAAGAACCATAAAGCTTCTAGAAGAAAATGTAGGAAAATATGTTCAAGACCTGGTGGTAGGTGGTGGACACTTAAAGGAAATAAGAGGAGGACTGAGATGGATTACTGATATTTAATGCATGTAGAAGTTTTAATTACCTTTACTGCAAAAATGTGGAAATGTATAGAGTTGATGGTAACACGTTATAATGAGTAACAGCTCATTTATAAATGACTATGTGGCTCAAAAGGTTAGTCTAGGGATGTAAATGCCAATTGACAGAAAGCTAAAGAATTATCTAGAGACTGAGTAACCAAGTAAACCCAGAGATGGATAAGAAATGTTGTTGATGGTATAGATGAAAGATTGCCTTTTCTGAGCTACAGAAGATGTACATCACTATTGCAGGGTGGTGGGAATGTGGAGAAGCATGGGAAAATACAATTGCTGTGACCTATGGATTGTGGTTAACAGTAATGATGTAATAATTATGCATCTATACTAAAGATGTACTGCGTTGATAAAGGGGGAGTATGGAAAAAGTGTGCCAAATGTATGCTATGGACCTGGTAATAGTCTGATAATATTATCTGATAATCTGTAACAAATGTTCCACCATGGTGTGGTGAGTTGATAGAGGGGTTTTGTATGGGAATTCTGCACATGTGCATGATTGTTTTGTAAGTTTACAACTTCAGTCATAAAAATATATTTAAAAATAATAATAGGGTGGATTGGGGAAAATACAACAAATGTAAAAAAAAGAACTATAGTTAGTAATATTTTGCTGATATTCTTTCATACTTTGTAACAAATGTGTTACAACAATGCAAGGTGTTGGTGATGGGTTGATGTATAGGATCCTTGTATGATGTTATGTGTGTTTGCTTTGTAAGTTCACAACTTTTACTATACTCTTATTGTTTATGTATATTCATGTATAAATGATATAATAATAATAATAATAGAGTGAGTTGGGGAAAATACATCAAATATAAGATAAAAAGAAAAACAATAGAACACTGCAAAGGCAATGATGAGAGGAAAATTTATAGCCCTTAATGCTTACATTCAAAAAGACAATAGAGCTAAAATTGAAGATCTAACTGCACACCTGGAAAAACTAGAAAAAGAACAGGAAACTAATCACAAACCAAACTGAAGGAAAAAGTAGTAAAGATCAGAGAAGAAATAAATGAAATTGAGAACAACAACAAAAAAAATAGAATCAGCAAAACCAAAAGTTTGTTCTTTGAGAAGATCAACAAATCAACAAACCCTTAAATAGACTGACAAAGAAAAAGAGAGAGAAGACACAAATAAGTAAAATGATAAATGAGAGGGGGGCGCATTACCAATGACACTGCAGAAATAAGAAATTTCATGAGAAGATACTATGAACAACGGCATGCCAAAAAATTAGACAATGTAGAGGAGATGGACAAATTCCTAGAAACACACAAACCACCTACACTGACCCTAGAAGAAACAGAAGATGACAACAAACCAATCACAAGTGAAGAGATTGAAACAGTCATCAAAAACCTCTCAGACATAAAGCTCAGGACCAGATGGCTTCACAGGTGAATTTTAATAATCATTCAAGGATGATCTAATACCAACCTTGCTCAAGCACTTCCAAATAATTGAAAAGGAAAGAATGCCTCCATACTAATTCTATGAAGCCAAAATCATCCTAATACCAAAACCAGATAAAGATACTAAAAAAAAAAATTACAGGCCAATATTTCTAATGATATAGACACAAAAATTCTACACAAATTACTTAAAAGCAGAAACCAAAAGCACATTTAAAGAATTATACAACTCGATCAAGTGGGTTCTATCCCACATATGCAAGGGTGGTTCAATGCAAGAAAATCAACTAGTATAATAAGCCACATTGATAAATTGAAGAAGAAAAATCACATGATCCTGTAAATTGATGCAGAAAAGGCATTTGACAAAATACAGCACCTTTTCTTGATTA
Source organism: Cabassous unicinctus (assembly GCA_029593785.1). Taxonomy (NCBI): domain Eukaryota; kingdom Metazoa; phylum Chordata; class Mammalia; order Cingulata; family Chlamyphoridae; genus Cabassous; species Cabassous unicinctus. Next base: position 5,231 of record JAQZBX010017921.1, on the reverse strand, counting down.
AAAAAAAAAAAAAACCACACTCCAAAAGATATGAATAGAAGGAAGCTTTCTCAATATGGTAAAGTGCATATATGGAAAAACCTACAGCTAGCATTGTACTCTATGGTGAAAGACTGAAAACTTTCCTGCTGAGATCAGGAACAAGACAAGGTTGCCCACCATCACAATTGTTATTCAATATTGTGCTAGAGGTTCAAGCTACAGCAATTAGGCTAGATAAAGAAATAAAAGCCACCCAAATAGGAAAGGAAGAAGAAAAATATTCACTATTCACAGATTATATGATCTTATATCTAGAATCTTTTGAAAAAATCCACAGCAATGCTCCTAGAACTAGTAGATGAGTGTAACAAAGTGGCAGGATATAAGATTAATATGCAAAACTCAATAGCATTCTAGACACTACTGATGTGCAATCTGAGGAGGAAATCAGAAAAAAAAATTCCATTTATTATAGGAAATACAACAACCAACTATTTAAGAATAAACACAGACATAAAGGACCTGTGTTCAGAAAACTGCAAACATTGCTAAAAAATTGAAGAAGACTTAAATAAATGGAAGGAAATTCTGTGTTCATGGATTGGAAGACTAAATATTGTTAAGATGTCAACTCTACCCAAAATGATTTACAGATTGTAGTAGTCAGTCAAAGGGGTGCTGATGCAAAATACCAAAAATCTGTTGGGTTTTATAAAGGGTATTTATTTGGGATAAAAGTTTACAGTTACCAGGCTATAAAACGCAAGTTACCTCTCTCATCAAAATCTATTGCCATGTGTTAGAGCAAGATGGCAGCTGACATCTGCCAGTGTTCAGGCTTCCTGGGTTCCTCTCTTCCCAGAGCTTCCCTTTCTCCAAGCTCATCTTTTCTACTATCTCCACAAGGCCAGCTGTAGACTATCAGGTAAACAGCTCATCTCTCTTCCTGGGGCCTTCTCTTTTTCCTCACAACCAAGCTCCTCTGTGTGCTTACTTCCCAGATTTCCAGCTCAAAACTCCATTCTTCCTTCTCTACAGTGTGGTTTCTCTGTGAGTCCCCACCCACCAAGGGTGTGGGGATGCAAAGTCCTACTGATATGGCCCAATCAAAACCTTAATCATTATTTAACCAAGAAAAGGAAAATCTCTGACTCCAATATAATCTAATATGCCCTGAGGGACAGACCACTTTACAAACATAATCCAATATCTATTTTTGGAATTTATAAATAATGCCAAACTGCTACACCCCACCCTCTGAATTCCAAAAAGACACCACAATATTCAGAAAAAAACCTTAAATCAGTACAATGCTAAGTACAAAACTATATCACAATCAGTTTAAAGAAATACAGTTTGTCTTGAGGCAAAATCCCATCTGGCTGTAGATTTCTGAAACAAAACAATTTATCTGCTTCCAATACACAAATGGACAGACAAAAGAAAAACATTTTAATTACCATAAGGAGAAATTGGGAGGGCAACATGAGTCATGGGTCCTCTGCAGTTCACTAAACCTGCAGGGCATAATTCATTAGATGTCAAAGTATGATAGTAATTCTTAAGATGATGGTTTCTTCTCCCCGGTGCCTTATGGAGACCCACACTTTCCACAGGCTTGCTCAACATCCATTTACTTCGTTCCACCCTCATCAAGTATCTGGGTGGTGACTAAGTTCCTGACCTCATCCTGAGGAAATGTGTTCTACCCTCTCTGTACCCTAGGGTGGTAAAACTCTCCCTGAATATCAGGCAGGAAAATCCACCCTTTTCAACTGCTGGGGCAAACTCACCCTCTCTGTACACATGGGTGGGGTTCCTCTCTTGGCCCAAGGTGATGTCTTAATTCCAGATGTCCACTTCCATGGTTTTCCTCTTAAAGCTATTTCTCCTTAATCTCTCCCTCCCAAGTCCCTTTCATTCCAGGCTGACAGTAATTTTGTCAATACAGCTCTCTCAAAAAGTTTGTTTGTTTAGCATGCTAGAATCAGGGGTCCAAACCATCAGACACTAAGACTTTCCACAAGTCTTCTCTAGACAACTGCATTTTCAATCCTCATTTAAAAGTTCCAAGTTTAGTTAAGTCCTCAAATGGAGCACTATCATCTGGGGGCTTGATATCCAGAGACTTGGAAGTTCTGGAATCAGTTTTTCTTTTCTTTGTGCCCAACAGTTCAGTTCTCAGCTTATCTTGCTCAACTAGCATTTTGCTGTAAGCTGTAAGGAGAAGGCAAGCCACATTTTCAGAGTTTACTTTGGAAAGTTCTTCAGCTAAATGCCCAGGCTCAACAGTTTCAAATTCTGCCTTCCATAAAACACCAGGAGTTAATGTTGCTAAGTTCTCTGCAACTTTAAATCATGGATTGCCTTTCCTCCAGTTTCCAATAATAATTTCATCATTTACTTCCAGGCATCATAAAAAGTCTCTTTAGCATCCATATCCCTACCAACAGTCTCTGCAAAGCAATCTCAGCCTTTTCTTTCAAACATCTCACAATTCCTCCAAATAATATCCCTTACCCATTTATAAAACCAAACCAGCATTTTGGTAATTGCAAAAGCACTACCTCACTTCTGGAAACAAATTCTGTATTAGTCAGCCAAAAGGATGCTGATGCAAAATACCATAAATCTGTTAGCTTTTATAAAGGGTATTTATTTGGGGTAGAAGCTTACAGTTACCAGGCCATAAAGTGCAAATTACCTCCCTTGCCAAAGTCTATTGCCCCATATTAGAGCAAGATGGCTGCTGATGTTTGCCAGGATTCAGGCTTCCCGGTTTCCTCTCTTCCTGGGGATTGCCTCTCTCTGGGCTCAGATTCTCCACTATCTCCACAAGGCCAGTTGTAAACTATCAGGCAAATAGCTCATTTCTCTTTCCAGCACCTTCTCTCTTTCTTCATGACCAAGCTTCTCTGTGTGCTTACATCCCAGAGCTCCCACTCAAAACTGCAACTGCCCTTCTCTGCAGTGTGGTTTCTCTGTGAGTTCCCACCCACAAAGGGGGTGGAGATGTAATGTCTTAGAGACTTGGCCCAATTGAAGTGTCAATCATTACTTAATCAAGTAAAAGTGAAACTTCTGAATCCAATATAATCTAATATGCCTGGAAGGACAGACCAGTATTATAAACATAATCTAATATCTATTTTTGGAATTCATAAATAATGCCAAACTGCTACACAGACTCAATGCAATCCCAATAAAAATCCCAACAGCCTTTTTTGTGGAAGTGGAAAAACCAATTATCAAATTTATTCAGAAGCGTAAGGGCACTGAATAGCCAGAAACACCTTAAAAAGGAAGAACGAAGTTGGAGGACTCTCACTTCCTTACTTAAAGCATATTACCTCAATAGAATGGTAAAAACAGCATGGCAATGGCATGAAGACAGCCAAATTGACCAATCGACCTGAATCAAGAACTCAGAAATAGACTCTCACATCTACAGTCAAGTGATTTTGAAAATGTGATCAAACCCTTCCAGCTGGGCTGGAACATTCTATTCAACAAATGGTGCTCGGAGAACTGGATATCTATACCCAAAAGATAGAAAGAAGACCCATATCTCATACCTTGCACAAAAATTAACTCAAAATGGATTAAGGACCTAAATATAAAAGTGACAACTGTAAAACTCCTAGAAGAAAATCTTGGAAAACATCTTCAATATCTTGTGCTAGGTGGTAGATCCTTAAACTTTATATGCAAACATGAACAATGAAAAAAAAATTGATAAATGGGACCTCCTCAAAATTAAAAACTTTTGTACCTCAAAGGACTTTGTCAAAAGGATGAAAAGGCAGCTGACTCAATGGGAGAAAATATTTGGCAATCACATATCCAATAACAGTTTAATATCCATGATATACAACTCAACAATAAAAATACAAACGACCTGATTAAAAAATGACAAAAGACTTGAAAAGGCAATTGTACAAAGAAATAACAATCACAAGGAAACACATGAAAAAATGGTCAATATCACTAGAGATTAGGGAAATGAAAATCAAAATTCCAAAGAGAGAGACAACCAACAAGATGGTGGCAGAGAAAGGAGCTCCTAGAATCGGCTCCTGCTACAAGGAAGTTAGTAATCACCCAGAGCTATATAAAGCACTTGTTTGTAGGCTCCAGGAGACCAGAAGTGCATCTTGCAACATCCTCAAAAGAATGGAAGGAGAGGACTGCTCATCTGCAGAGGAGATTTGTAAGTAGAGCACTCTACGCCACTGAGGCCATTGCCCATCCTCCACTGGGGGCACAAGCTGTCTTGGGAGCTATTCTGTAGCAGGAAATGGAAGCTCCATTTCCCAAAAATGGGGGAGAAAGAGATGTTTGGTCACCAATGTCAGCTACTTATTAGTAAATTCAGCTGGCTAAAGTATAACTCTAAGAACAGCTATAATTTGAAGCTGTCTAAGTCAGAAAGACACTGGTAGCTGCCATTTTGACTGCACCCCTCCCTAGCATGAGAGGAAGCTGGGCTGCCTGAAAATTACAGTGACTGTGGAGACTGGTTTCTTTCACCCAGATTGGCCTACAGCCATAGCCTAGGCTTCAGCCACAACTCTAGGAGGGAGGAAGCTGGTGGACCCTGCACAAGCTGATCAAGGTAACTACAGGTTCATTTAGCTGGCACAGATTGAATAATCAGAAATCTACTGGGACAACTGTGGTCATCTTGGACCTACACTGCATAGATTGCTGCCCATACCTGCAGATTCATCCCCACCCCAGGCAGGGGAGAAAGGGGCACGAAGTTTCATTAATCTCTCTGGGCAACTGCAGTCTAGGCCTGCATGAGTTGGATTATTCCACAAGCTGTGGCTCTGTCCCTACCCATGGCAAAGGAGAAAGTTGGGAGAAGCTTCATTGGTCCTTGAGGCAATGAGGGCACCTTGACTCTCCACAGCTTATAGGACCAACTACATCCCTGGCTCCTAAAACACAACCAGCAAAGGAGAAAGGGCAGAAAGCCCTAAACTAAAGAGAAAACTGCACCCAGAATAAATATTCTAGTAAGCCAGATGCCAAGACACCAACAAAAAATTACAATCCACACCAAGAAACAGGAAGATATGGCCCAGTTAAAGGAAAAAGATAAGCTTCCAGATGACATAAAGGAGTTGAGACAACTAATCATAGATGTTCAAACAAATCTCCTTAATAAATTCAATGAGATCACTAAAGAAATTAAGGATATTAAGAAGACATTGGATAAGCACAAAGAGGAATTTGAAAGCATA
>JAQZBX010017920.1:0-35095 GCA_029593785.1 Cabassous unicinctus | reverse complement strand
TTGACGGTGCTCTTTCATGATTTGTTAACAAATGTTTCACAACAATGCAGGGTGTTTGTGTGAGGGGGTGATGTGTGGGAGCCCTGTATATTATGCATGTTTGTTTTATAAGATCACGATGTTTACTGAACACTTATAGTTTGTGTATGTTCATGTATGAATGATATACTTAAATAAATTGTTTAAAAGAAAAAAAAGAAAGCAAAGCTGCTATTAGAGACAAGTAAGGACATTATATATTAATAAAGGAGCAATCCACCAGGAAGAAATAACAATAATAAATAACCATGCACCTAACCAGGGTGCCCCAAAATACATGAGGCAAACATTGGCAAAACTGAAGGGAGGAATATATGTCTCTACAGTAATAATTACAGACATCAATACACCACTCTTATCATTGGATAGGACATCCAGGCAAAAGATCAATAAGGAAAGAGAGAACTTGAATAAAATGATGAGTGAACTAGACCTAATAGACATATATACAAACTTGCACCCCAAAATGGCAGGATATATGTTCTATTCAAGGACTCATGGATCTTTCTTCAGGATGGATGATATGTTGGGTCATAAAACAGATCCCAACAAATTTAAAAAGATTGAAATTATACAAAGCAGTGTCTCTGATCATAATGGAATGAAGTTAGAAATCAGTAACAAGCAGAAAAAGGGAAAATTCAAAAATACATGAAGATTAAACAATACATCCTTAAACAATCAGTGGATCAAAGAAGAAATTGCAAGAGAAATCAGTAAATATCTAGAGATGAATAAAAATGATAACACAACATATCAATTATGGGATGCAGAGAAAAAAGGGCTGAGAGGGAAATTTTTAGCCCTGAAAGCTTACATTAAAAAAGAAGAAAGAGCTAAAATCAGAGACCTAACTACACTCATAGAGGAACAAGAAAAAGATCAGAAAACTACTCCCAAAGCAAACAGTAGGAAAGGAATAATAAAGATCAAAGCAGAAATAAATGAAATTGAGAACAACAACAACAACAAAAAGAATAGAGAGAATTAACAAAACCAAAATTTCAATCTTTGAGAAGATCAACAAAATTAACAAACCATTAGCCAGACTGGCAAAGAAAAAAAGACAGAAAATTCAAATAAATAAAATCAGAAATGAGAAGCGGGACATTACTACTGACCCCACAGAAATAAGAGAGATGATAATAGGATACTACGAACAAGTGTATGCCAACAAACCAGACAACATAGATGAAATGTACAAATTCCTAGAAACATACAAATAACCCACACTGACCTGAGAAGAAATAAAAGACTTTAAAAAATCAATCACAAGTAAAGAGATTGAAACAGTTATCAAAATTCTCCCAAAATGAAAAGTCCGGACCCAAATGGCTTTGCAGGTGAATTCTACCAATTATTGAAAGAAGATTTAATATGAATCTTTTTATCTTTTTTAAATTAAAAAATGGTTGAAGATACCATTCACACCTGAACATATAATAACAATAAGTGTAAAGTAAAAGTTTTGATCTTATAAAACAAACTGGATAACATCATACAGGGCTGCCATGCATCACCCCACCATCAATAACATGCATTGTTGAGAAACATTTGTAACAAATTATGAAGGAGCATTGTCAGAGTATTACTACTAACTAAAGTCTGTATCTTACATATGGTGTATTTTTCCTTCAATACACCTGTCTCAGTTTGAAATTATTTTACGAATCCCCAAAAGAGAAATAATGTTTGTAAACTAATCTATTCCTATGGGTGTGATACCCTTTAATTGCATTAAATTCAGTTGAGGGAGCTTTGATTAGATTACTTGATAAGGTATATTTAGGGCTTTTGATTGAACTAACTATGTCAGTGAGGTGTGACCCAGGTTGACTCTATGACCCCTTTCTGGGTCTGATATAAATGGAAACACACAGAGAGACTCACTCAGACAGGCACAGGAAAATGAAGCCACCATGTTTTGTTATGCCATGTAAGAGAGAGGACTACAGGAATGCTTAAGAACAAAGTTCCAAGAGGCTGGGCCCATGGAGCAGTTCAAGAGGCAATGGTGAGCCTGGATGGAAGGGATGTAACCTTGGTAGAGATCAGTGGCCCACTTGCTTCACAACATATGCACCTGGATCAACAGTAACTGAATTTGGTGAGAAAGCATCTCTGATGGTGCCTTGATTTGGACCTTCATGGTCAATAAAATGTCCATCAACTGATGAACGGATAAACAAAATGTGGTGTGAACATATGATGGAATACTATGCTGCTATAAGAAAAAATGAAATTGGGAGGCATATGTCAACATGGATGAACCCTGAAGACATTATGTTGAGTGAAATAAGCCAGATATGAAAGGACAAATATTGTATGATCTCACCAATATGAATTAAATAACACGAGTAAACACATGGAGTTAAAATCTAGAGTATAGGTGACTAGAAGATACAATGAGGGCTGAGAAGGGGTACTGATGCTTAATGTATTAGAATTTTTAATTAGGTTGTTTGTACATGTGTGGAAATGGTAGAGTTGACAGTAACACATTACAGTGAGTCTAACTAACACTGTTGATTTATAAATGTGATTGTGGATGAAAGGGAATGTATAGGGGTGTAAATATCAACTGAAAGAAAGCTAGAGAATAATTTAGGGAATGTGTAACAGTGAACTCGGTGGTGGATGAGGATTGTGGTTAATAATACAAATACAAGAATGTTCTATGAACTAGAGCAAATATACTTCACTATTACAAGGTATTAAGAACATGGTGATACATGGGGAAAATGGAATTAATGTAACCTGTGGACTATAGTTAACAGCAATATTGTAATATTCTTGTATCAATGTCAAAGAAGCTACTAAATCAATGCTAAGGGTCAATAATATGAGGTATGAGATCTTTTCTAATGGTGTAAGGAAATGTTCTAAAATTGACTGAGGCAATGACAGCATACCTCTGTGATGAAACTGATGAAACATTGGTTGGAACATACAAATCATGGGACTGTATAACACAGTGAACCATGTGAACTATGATGGACTGTAGTTAACAATATGAGAGCCTTCTTTCATGAACTATGACAAATGGTGTTAATCATAGGGTGGTTTATGGAAAAATATAACAAATATAATTTTGGACCATAGTAAGCAGTAATATTTTGATGATGTTCTTTCATCATTTGTACCAATGTTCCACAACTGTACAAGGCTTTGGTGGTAGAGTGGTGTATGGGAATTCTCCACATTATGTATGATTGTGTGTAAGCTCACAACTTCTCTAAAAAAATTTAAAAATTTTAAAAAAATCACCAGAGCAGAGCTTAAGGCAGGAATTATTTACTAGAACCTATATATCCACCAAAAGACATGTGCAAAAAATGCTCACAGCAGCTCTATTCATGATAGCCCCAAATTGAAAACTGCACATTTAACCTTTAACAATAGAATAAAATGTTGTATATGCATGGCCTCCTCATGTCCTCTTCTAGTCACTACCAATTCTAAGTGTGATCACTGTCTTGATTTCTAACTGTATAGAATAGTTTTCCCTGCTTTTGGAGTTTATATAAATGGAATCATATGGCATGTACTATTTCTTCTGCTTTTTTCACTCTATAATTTTGGATGGGGATGCTTCCATGTTCTGTGTGGTTGTAATTCACTATTATTGCTGTTTAGCATTTCATTATGTAAAAATACCACACTTATTTTTCCATTCTACTGTTTGTGAGCATTTGGTTAGTTTAAAGTTTTAGAGTATTTTTAAACAATGCTTAATGTCTATATGTCTCTAGAGGCCCATTTGTATGCATTTCTGTTGGATATACTCTTAAAAGGAGTATTGCTGTGTCATAGGGTATGTAGGCATAGATCCAGCTTTAGTAAATATTGCCAAATAGCTTTCCAAAGTGTTGAAATTTATGCTCCCATTAGCAGTGTATCAAAGTTCTGCCTACTTTTTATTTTTGTCAACATTTGACAGTGTTCATTTTCTATTTAGTTCAAAATGTTATTGCATTGTTGTTTTAATTTGTATTTCCTGTTAACTAAACTAATAAAGTTGAGCACTTTTTTTTTGCCTGTGGATATCCTTGTTAGTGAAGGGCCTGTTCAATTCTTCCCTCAATTTTCTAATGGGTTATCTACCTTTTTTCCAATTAATTTTGAAAAGGCCTTTCTTTTGTTGTATGTTTTGAGATTATTTTATCCCATTCGTGGCTTGCCTTTTCACTAGTTTAAAGGTATCATTTGAGGAATGGTTGTACTTAACATTAGTACAGTCTTTGGTGGATTAAAAAAAAGCTTTTCACAACTTATGGAAATTGTGTTAAGATTAAATGTGATAGAGGATCTGGAAGAGTTTTCTAAACAGTTAAGCAGTTATAGTAACAGTAGTTTCCATAGCTTAAAATAAATATGCTTAATTATTAGGGGCATGAACTTCAGTCATAAGACCAAATTATCATCTCACCTCTTTTTTCAGAGTGAACCTGGACAAGCTATTACTTCACTGGGTCTCAGTTTCCTAATCAATAAAATAATTTTATCTATCTGATAGGGTGTTGTAAGGATTAAATTATGTAATGCATTTTGAGTACTTAGCAGGGTAACTGGCATGGTGTAAACACAAGACAAAGGTAAGTTATTTTCTCATAGCTATAATAGGACTGGAGGTAAACATGAAAAATATGGAACTCAGGATTCTTGGTGCCCAGTAATAGTAAATTTATTTAAGAACAAAGAAATGAATTAATTATCTATGTGTCCAGAAAAAAAATACTTTCATTTATATTATTAGCACTAATCACTCTTTTGTGTGTGTGTGTGTGTGTGTGTGTGTGTGTGTTTTCCAGGGTTCTACACTTGAATTAAAACAAAATCATTAAACAAATATAAAACTAAATATCCTGGAAAAACTTAGACTTTATGAATGGATTTTTTAAATATAAGACAGTCTTAAATTTAATCCCAACTTTAAAGTACACTATATTTCAACCTAGTTGGCTGCATCTTCTTTATGAAGTATGTTCATTTAAGTCGATTCTTTTCTATTTCTTTGCAGAATCTCTAGAGCACTAGTTTTGAAATTAGACAAATGTAAATTTGAATTCCAATACCGCTGCTCATACCTCAGGTTTCTTATCTGTAAAATAGGGTAATAATTCTTATTGCTCAGATTTATCATTTAAAATTTTGATATAATATGTATAAAGAAGCTACTATTGTATCTGCTATATAAGTAAGTATACAATAAATAATGACAATTCATTTTGTTGACCCCAAACCATGAATCTCACAAATTTCAAAATAGTTCTAAGTGAAGCTTTCTCACTGTAGTTTACTCCTGGTTAGCAATAAGCAATTCTGAAACATATTTTACATTACTTCAGTTGCCAAATATGCTGTAATGGTTAAAGCCGGGATTCTTGAATTATACTACTTGGGGTTGAATCCCAGCTCTGCTATTTGTTAGCTGTGTGACCTGCCTTAACTTCTCCATGCCTCAGTTTCCTCATGTGTAAAATGGTGATACTCATACCAACTTATGAAATTAAATTAGGTAACATATGTAAAGCATTGAGTACAGTGCCTGGCATATAGTAAGTATTGTATAAATGGTTGACTAAAAATAAATAGTATCTATATCATTTGAAATTATATATTTTCTTTATCCACTTTATTTCTTCTAAGAAAAATGTCAGAGCCTTTTTTATACTCTTTTAATTTCCACTAATCCTAAAATACTGCTATATATCTCACTCATAAATTAATTCATTGAGTGAGTATTTATTGGGCACTTAATATGTTTCTGGCCCTGTGCTAAGGACTAGGGTATAAGGTTGAATAGTACTTGATTTCTAAACTTAAGTAGCTATCTCTTGAGGGATCAAGGGAGTTGAGACAAACTTGTAGCCAGATACTTGAAATATGATTATTTGCTCTGTTTTACAAACTAGATTTTTCCATGGTGTCCCTTGTTCTATAGACCTTTTAATTTTAATTTTCATTCTTAGGCACTGCTGAGAATAATTAACAATGACAGTTTAACAACTACAAAAGAAAATCAGTATGTTTTTATTGGTTCTGAGGATGCAAAGGAACTTAGAATGTAGTTGAAGACATCCTGGATTGGGTATGAAAATATTTTGTTTATATTTATGGATTATAACAATCTGCCAGGAACCCCTTTGTGATGTACAGAAGATAGATAAACCGAAATGCTTCCCTCCTGAAGGATGTCTGAATGATCTAAAACAAGCAATCATGCCAGAATGAGTCAGCTCTAATGGAGCTGCCTGACATGGACCATTCATCAAAGTCCACCAATCCATCACACAGGACCAGACACACTGGTTGGCAGGCCTGCCACTCCTGCCACATACCTAGATGCTTGGAAATCTGTATGGCAGAGCAAGCCCTGGGTATTTATTTATGTTTGTCTTTAAAAAGGGAATCTGAAACTATTCATATTAAATGCTGTTGAATCTAATGAAGATGTCAACACAACACTATCTCCTTAATGACATAAAGCTCATCTATTTTGACAATAAAAGTCTGACAATGTGGTCCTCTTCTCAAAATCAAAAGTCGAGGCATGACAGAACATCTTCACCAGTATATGCACATTTTCTAATATCTCTCATTTTATAAAATAAAACCCTCACCTGGGCTGATATTCCTCTCCAGCTACTGTCCCATTTCTTTGCTCCCCATGCTAAAAAAATTTCTTCACCTCTCATTTGTTCTTGAACATTCTCTAATCAGACTTTCATTACTCCATTGAAACCACTCATGTCAAGGTCACCAATAACATTTCTTGTCATGCCTAATGACAAAGCTTTAGCTTCCCCCCGCCCCCCTCAAATACTTCCTTCACTTTACTTCCAGAAAACCTTGCCTCCTACTTCATTGGCCAGTCCCTCTAAATCTTTTTTGCTGGCTTCTCTTGCACTTTCTAACCTCTAGATGTTGTGGTACTCCAGAATTCAGTCCTCAGCCTCTTCTTTTCACCATACTTATCCCCTAGGTGTTCTCATCCTGTCCAATGAGTTTATGTATCATTAACATGCAACTGATTCTCCAGATTGGTAACTCCAGCCTGAACCTTTCCCCAACTCCATAATTTTATATTCACTTGCCTATTTTATGACTCCACTCAGATATCTAATAGGTATTCCAAATTTAATATGTCCCAACTAGAACAAACAAAACAAACAGCAACAACAAAAAAACCATGCCTATCTCCTTATCTTTCCCATATCAGTAAATGTTACTTCTAATGGTCCTTGCCACTCATGTGTGAAACATTGTTGTCATGCTTTACCCCTCTCTTATCCTCACTACACTCCCTATATAATCAACCAAAAGTCCTGTTGACTTTAACTTAAAAACATATCTGTATTAGTCAGCCAAAGGGGTGCTAATGTGAAATACCAAAAATGGGTTGGTCTTTATAAAGGGTATTTATTTGTGGTAGAAGTCCACAGTTACCAGGCCATAAAGCATAAGTTTCTTTCCTCACCAAAGTCCATTGTCACGTGTTGAAGCAAGACAGCTGCCGACATTTGCCCAGGGTTCAGACTTCTTGGGTTCCTCTCTTCCCGGGGCTGCGTTTCTCTCCGGGGTTACCTCCTGTTTCCTCCACAAGGTCAGCTGTAGGCGATCAGGCAAACGGCTCGCTTCTCTTCTCCTGGGGCCTTCTTTCCAGCATCAAAGCTGCTTCTCAAAGACTGCTTCCCAAAACTGTTCTTGCCATGCCTTTTATATTTGATTCCCCACCCACCAAGGGGTGGGGCTCAACACCCTAATCATAACCTAATCATGCCCAGATTAACAGATCAGTTTACAAGCATGATCCAATTATATTTTTGGAATTCATAATTCAATCAAATTGGCCAACGGTTACAATATCCCAAATCTTACTACTCCTCCCCACTCACTGATGCTGCTCTGATCCCAGCTATCATCATTTCTCACTTTGGCAACTTTAAGAGCCCCCTAACTGGTCTCCCTTTATCCTCTCTTTTATTTCATTTATTCCCTGCATCCTCTCCTGCCATTCTTCAGTATATTCTTCATCATAAGTGCTTTTAAAAATTATTTTTCATGTCTTCCCCTTGTTTAAAACATGTTAATGGCTCCCTATTGCACCGGAATCAATTCCAAACTCTTCACCATGGCCTTCAAGGACCCGATTGATCTGATCCCTGTCTATCTCTTTAACATCATTTATTTTCACTTCTCGCACTCCTTTTCTGCCTCGCTGGTCTCTGTGCTGATCCTCAAATGGTTCTCTAACCAAAAGGACTTTATGCATGTTGCTTTTTTGCTATATTCACTCTCTTGAGAGCTGTAACTTAGATCTCTTCTGCTCACTTCATTGGATCAAATTTCACTGCTCAGAGAGGCCTTCCCTGATCATTTCCCTTGCTCCCATTATGTTCTATGCCATTGCTGTGTTTTGTTTTTTATGTTTTTCTTTACACATGTACACTAATTAAATAAATGAAATAATGGATGGTAAATGCTTAGCTCACTGCTTAACACAGGCAGTGATCATTAGCATGCAGTTGTAAACTGCCTTAAGAAGGAAGTGCTCAAGTTCAATTGTTGAATGCAATCACAGTTTTCAAAATGTGTTAAGTCTGTTGTAAAGATGTAATTGCTAGTTACTTTCCACAATAGAGTTATTCTTTCCTTATTCCTTAAAGTATCACTATTTCTTTCCCTTTACATGTCTCCGTGGAATATATACTTAATAGTTAAAAGATTCTGGGGACTTCTGGGAAGATGGCATCAGAGAAGATAGACAAGGCTCAACTCTCTTACAGAAACAATGGAGGAAGGCCAAAAAGTTGTTTGAGGGAGCTGCTCTGGGAGTCTGCAGACCAGGAAAGTTCTGTGCATTGTCCAGGAGAGCTAGGGACAGAGAAATGAAGAAGCTTAAATGAAAACCATGAGTTACTAGACCTCGCAGCTGAGAACAATGCCCATCCCCCATCTTCAAAGTGAAAGCCTGGACAAACCCATGACTCACTGCAGCCAGCTGAGAGGGGAACAGTTGTCTTCCTCCCTGGGAAGAAGGAGTGTGCGGCAGAGGGCAGAGACTGGTTTCTCTTCAGTGAGTCTGGCCAGCAGAGCTTGCTTTGAATCTCAGTCTAGCCAGACCAGAATCACTGGCAAGTAAAGGCTGAAAGAGACACTTCAGTGGAAAGATTCACTGAAGAGGTCCATCTGCTGGCCAACCAGGAAACTGCAGGGGAAAAATGCTTTTTTGAGTCTCTCATGTCCCAGACCCCTTGGATCTGATCTGCTCCCCATTAGTGGGTGGCCCTATTTTGATAACTTAAGCAAAGCATGTTAAAGACTCAAAAATCAAAGAAGATCCATGAAACAAAAGCACAAGGCAAGGGAGAAAAATTGACCACCAGAGTAAGTTCACCAACATAACCAAATGCCTAGACATAAGCAAAAAACTACAAGCCCTAATAAGAAACAGGAAAAGATAGGCCAGCCAAAGGAAACAACTAAAAATCCTGATGAGACATGGGATTTAAGACAACTAATCAATGATAATCACTCAACTCTCCTAAATCAATTCAAGGAATTAAAGGAAATATGGCTAAAGAGAAAAAAGGTATTAGAAAGATACTGGGTGAACATAAAGAACAATTTGAAAGCCTGCAAAGAAAATTAACAGAGATTATGGGAATGAAGGACACAATGGATGAGATATTAGAGGCATGTAACAGGACATGTACGATGACAAAAGAATGAATAAGTGAAATTGAGGGCAAAACATCTGAACTTAAAAAGACAGGAGACCAGACAGAAAAAAGAATGGAAAAAACTGAACAAGGTTTTGGAGAATTGATTGACAACACAAAATGCACAAACATATGCATTATAGATGTCCCAGATAGAGAAAAGAACAGAAAAGGGACAGAAAGAATATTTGAGGAAATGATCAAAAAAATTCCCAACCCTTATGAAAGACATAAATATCAATATCCAAAGAGGACAAAGCACACCAAACAGAATAAATCTGAATAGACCTACTCTAAGACACCTACTATTCTGAATGACAAATAGCAGAGATAAAGAGTGGATTCTGAAAGCAGCAAGGGAAAAGCAAAACATCACATACAAGGGAAGTTCAATAAGACTAAGTGCCCATCTATCATTAGAAACCATGGAGGAAAGAAGGCAGTGTATGATATATTTAAGGTACTGAAAGAGAAAAACTGCCAGTCAAGAATTTTATCTAGCAAAATGTCTTTCAGAAAAGAAGGTGATTTTAAAGTCTTCACAGACAAACAAAAACTGAGAAAGTATGTTACCAAAGACCAGATTTACAAGAGGGTATTAAAGGGAGTGATAAAGCCTGAAAGGAAAAGACAAGGGCAAGAGACTTGGAGAAGAGTGTAGAAATGAAGATTATTAAGAAGGGTAACTTAAAGAGTAAAGAAACAGACAATAGTAAAATATGACAAAGGAAAGCCAAAGGATAAAATGGACAAAGTAAAGCCTTTACAGTAATAACAATGAACATTAATCCATTGAACTCATAAATCAAAAGACATAGATTTACAGAATGGATTAAAAGAAATATGAGCCACCTATATGCTGTCTACAAGAAACTCACCTTAGAAGCAAGGATACAATCAGGCTGAAAGAGAAAGTTTTGAAAAAGATATTCTACTCAAGTAGCAACCAAGAAAGATCTGGAGTAGTGATACTAATACTGGCAAAATAGACTTTAAATGCAAAATTGTTAAAAGAGATGAAGAAGATCATTATATATTAATAAAATGGACAATTCACCAGGAAGAAATGACTATAATAAGTACTTATGCACCTAACCTGGGTGCCCCAAGATACATGAGGCACACTGACAAAACTGATAGTAGAAATAAATGTCTCTACAATAATAGTTGGAGACTTCAATACACTACTCTCAGCATTGGATAGAACATCTGGACAGAAGATAAATAAAGAAACAGAGAGATTGAACAAAATGATATATGAGCTATATCTAACAGACATTTATAGAACAATATACCCCAAAAGAGCAGGATATGCATTCTTCTTAAGTGCTCATGGATCCTTCTTCAGGAGAAACCATATGTTGTATCACAACACAATTCTCAATAAATTTAAAAAGACTGAAATTATACAAAGCACCTTATCAAATCATAGTGGAATGGAGTTGGAAATCAATAATGGATGGAAAAAGAGATGATTCACAAATATATGGAGATTAAACAACACACTCTTAAGTAATCAGTGGTTCAAATAAGAAATTGTAAGAGAAATAAATACCCCAAGACAAATGAAAATGAGAATACAACATTTCAAAACCTACGGGACACAGCAAAGGCAGTGCTGAGAGGGAAATTTATAGCCCTCAATGTTTACATAAAAAAGAAAGAGCTAAAATCTGAGATCTAACTTTATGCCTGGGAAATAAAGAACAGCAAACTATTCCCAAACCAAGATGAAGGAAAGAAATAAAGATCAGAACAGAAGTAGATGAAATTAAGAACAAAAATTAATAGAATCAACAGTAACAAATTTCATTCTTTGAGAAGATGAACAAAATCAACAAATCTTTAGCTAGACTGGCAAAGAAAAAAAGAGTGAAGATTCAAATAAATAATAAAAGATATGAGAGGGAAGCATCATCACTGAACCTGCAGAAATAAGAGTGATCATAAGAGGATACTTTGAACAACTGTACACCAACAAATTAGACAATGTAGACAAAACGCACAAATTCCTAGAAACACGTGAACAACCTACACTGACCCTAGAAGAAAAAGAAGACTTCAGCAAACCAATCACATTTAAAGAGATTGAAACAGACATTAAAATCCTCCCCAAAATGAAAAGCCCAGGCCAGATTGCTTTACAGTTAGTCTCTCTATCATTCAAAGATGATCTAATGCTAATCGCTCAAGCTCTTCCAAAAAAATTGATCAAGAAGGGAAAAAATAGAAAATTACAGAACAATTTCTCCAATGAACACAGATGCAAAAATCCTCAACAAAATACTTTCAAAACCAAATCCAAATGCACATTAAAAGAACCATGATCAAGTGGGTTTTATCCCAGGTATGCAAGGGTGGTTCAACACAAGAAAATCATTAGTGTAGTAAGCCACATTAATTAATTTAATAAGAAAAATCACATGATCCTCTCAATTGATGCAGAAAAGGCATTTGACAAAATATAGCATCCTTTCTTGATAAAAAGCACTCCAAAAGATAGGACTAGAAGGAAGATTTCTCGACATGGTAAAGTGCATATATGAAAAAACCATATATGAAATTTTATTATTGAGAATGAAAGTGCTAAGAGAAACTCCAGAGATCTCACTGGATTATAGACATAGGCTTCCTTACCACCATTATATATCAGCAACCCAATTTCTCCTTGGTAATTGGAATCAAATCATTCCAACAGGAAAAATAAACATCTTTTTCTTTTGGCTTATTTGTTTAGTAGCATAAGAGGCCCAAAATGGCCAGGTGGCAGTCACATTCCAATTCAGTGGAATCATTTTTGTGTGCCCTGATGGAAGTATTCTTTCCTTTGAGATAAGTGTCTACAAACAAGCAGATCTCAAGGCCATAGGGATAGGAAACAAAAATTCTGTGAGTAGTTTATTCAGTGTAAGTGTGAGAAGAGTGCTCCCAGTTCTTCTCCTTGATTCCCAGACCCATGAATTCTGGATATATGAAAGACCTCATATAACGGTCCCTGGTTGAAAGCACATGCTGCATCCTAAAAAATGGAATCCTATCCTTTCAGATTATAGGTTCCCAACTCTTCCCATGACTGAGTCTTCTAGCAAGCATTCTATCTTTCAGTTAGGCCACCACTTCTGAATGATGGAATATTTGATATCAGTAAATTCCATGGGCATGAGTCCACTGCTGCATTTCTTCTGCTGTGAAATGTATTCCTTGATCAGGTGCAATACTGTATGGAAGGCCATGGGAGAGAATAAGTCATTCTGTGAGTCCAATGATGATGCTGTTGGCAAAAGCATTACATACAGGAAAGGCAAATTTATGTCCAAAATATGTGTATTCCAAGGAAGTAAAATCTCTGTGCTCTCCATGGTAAAACACATCCAATGGTAATCAACTTGCCACCAGGGTGCTAGCTGGTACCCCCCTGGAAATGGTGCCATATCAGGGACTCAAGGATGGTCTCTGTTGTTGGCAGATTGGGCACTCAGCAGTAGTGGTAACCAGGTCTTCCTTGGTAAGGGGACACCATGATGTTGAGCCCACTCATCCCTGCCATCATAACCACTTTGTGTGCACGGGCCATTAAAACAAGCACTGGGTTGGTTAGAGAAAGAAGATGACTTACAGCTACAGAGCATGTCATCTTATCCACCTAACTATTAAGAGCCTCCCCTTCACTGGTTGCCCCTTGGTGGGCATTAACACGAGAACAAATATCTTCACAGTTTGTATGCATTCTAACTGGACCATTCACATACCTATCCCCTAGACTTCCTTGTTACCATTCTTCCAATCCTGTTACTTCAAAGTCGCTTATCATCCAGCCAAACCATTAGTAAATGGTCATGAATTTGTGCATACCTGTATGTCTATTTCTCACTCCAGAGATATGGACAACCAAAATAATTATGCTCAGGTAATGTTAATAGTGCAAGAAAATTAAATTTGAATTTGAATATCTAAGAAGTGAGTGACATTCTGTACTGAATCCAGTTTAAGATAGTCCATAGATTCATTTAATACTACTTGATCCCCTTGCCTACTTGTTCAATGTAATCATAGCAATTGACCCTGTCACCTTTCACTTAATACAACTATCTCAATCTTCTCCAGCATGAGGACTGGACTTAGGAACATCTCTTGAGCTCCTGCAAGGGAAAAAAACACAGCAAATTTACCTTCTCCTGGACAACTCAACAGACCTCAAAATAGGATGTATGATCTGGATTGCCCCAGCAGATTCCTGTTTTTATTTGCTAAGAGCTGCCAAGATAATATACCAGAAATGGACTGGCTTTATCTTGGGCATTTATTAATGTATAAGCTTACAGTTCTGAAGCCATGAAAATGTCCAAATCAAGGCTTCATCAGGCAATGCTTTTCTCCCTGAAGACAGGCTGTGGGTGATTCTGAATCCCTGTCACATGGTAAGGCACAATAGCAGCATCTCTGGTCTCTTCCTTCTTCAGGTCATGCTGCTTTCAGCTTCTGCCTTCCTCCAGCTTCTCTATGTTCCTGTGGTTTTCTCTCTCCTGGGTTCTGTTGCTATTGTGGTTTTCTCTCTCAGCTTCTGTGGGTTCCTTTCTGAGCTCCTGGGTCTTTTCTCTCAGCTCTATCTCTCCATATCCATCCCATTTATAAAGGATTCCAGGAATAAGATTAAGACCCACCGCTGGGTCATGCCTTATTGAAGTAATCTAATCAAAGGCCCTTAACTGAAAAAAATTAATCAGAAGATCCTACGTATTATAGGTACACATCCACAGAAGTGGATTAGCTCTAAGGACATGATCTTCAGGGCCAACCAGCTTCAAACTGTCACAGTGTACAAGTGGCCAAGTAACACAACCCAGAAATGCAATGGCATTAGTGTCCATGGGATGTACTTTAACTAAGGAGAGATACAGAAGACAAATAGGAGCTGGCAAATTAATTCCATTCTTTTCCTCCACCTGATGAGTATTCTAAGGCACAGGGATTCCAGACATCATCTTTGGAGACATGCCTCATGACTGAGAAGTTGGCCATTTTTCTTGTGAATCTGTGGTAAACTAGTAAGCAAATGTGTTTTATTTGCTTTTATTCCTCCCCTACCTCACTTCCCTTTTACCCTCACTCTGATTACCTTGGGATTGTCCTCCCCAATAAAGAATTAGCACATAAATTTTGCCTCAATCTCTGTTTTTTAAGGAACTGGAGCTAATAATATATACCACAAACATTTGAGGAGTTTTTTTTTAAAAGGGAAATTGTCATGAATATTTTGTAATATTTTCTGTATCTCTTCGCTAGTTTATCAGTTTGTTGTGTTTAATTTCCATAAATTAGCTCTACTTAATATATGGTCATCTAACTGTACTTTGAAATCTTATTACCCAATTTATTTCAAGTTTTAAATTAAAAAGAAAAATTTTAAAATATTGCATACCTGCCCATCAAAGGCTTATTGAGCTATAAGAATAGGAAGGGATTCACAGAAGATCTAAGTTAAATCACATGGATTGTCATAGATTTTTTTTTTTACTCAGAAAACTGATTTTAACAGGCAAAATAATGGCCCTTATGGCACTTAATAAGCAACTGCTCTTCACCAGTATTCCCAATGGCCTTACCCACTGGCATTTATTGGATGGCTAAAGACAATGCTGAAATTGTGCTTCCTTTGGCCAACAAATGGAAAACCCAGATGCCAAGGTGAAAACGATTTCTTCTTCGGTAGTAGTTACAGCAGCTGTCTATTTGGCATATTCCTTAGAAAGCTTTGAAGTTGCCTAGGATACAGACTTTGTAAATTGGGATCCTGCAGAGCCTTTTAGAGAGATGTTTTTGAAATACAAAACACACACAGGCATTGAATCAGCAATATAACTTCTACTCTACCCATACATTTTGGATTGATTTGCTGATCGGTGGAAACAGGTCAAATAATGAATGATACAAATTATGGGGTGAAACAAACTGCATATATCATGTCATGAAAAGTAAAATTTGACCTATATTTGAAGTTTGAAAGTGAAGGCTTCAGGATCATATTCTTGAATCAGCTTTTCTATGATGCTTAGACCTAAGTTTCTATTTTCACTAATCTTCAATGATTATAAAGCTGCCCTCAGTGATTGCTAATAGAGTAACACAAGCAGGACTACATAATTGTAGCAAACATTGTCAAAAAGAAGAAAATTGCCTACTTAAGTCAAAAGTGATAGATGATGTGTTAATCATTGGAGTCTACACTTAAAATGCGTCAATTTAGGGGTATATAAATTATACCTCAGTAAAGCTGTTTAAAAAGAAGAAGAAAATTGTAGGTTATTGTCAAGAAAAGAAGAGATAAAAAAGTAAAGAAAAAAGATAAAAACACTTACATGGGAGCATGCACACACTCAAATATGTACATGTGCATGCACCCTCCTCTGATGGCCTGAAATTCCACATCTGTTTCCTAACCACTTAAAACCAGCTATCTCTAGAAACTTAACTGCATGTGAGGATTACTGTATGAGTGAGCAGCTGGGTGTGACTGTCTTTCAGCCTACTGTTTCGCTGCTTACCACCTTGCAACTTGGCAGTAATCACTGTAACCATCATACCATTAACCTCCATTGCTGATCAGATGTCTCTCTGGAATCTGGTAAGTTTTGGCTATAAATAAAGGGCATTTTTGCATTACCTAATTTAGGCATGTAAATCTCATCGTTTGTGATCACTGGAATACATCAATAGCTATTCCTTTCTCAAAAAATGTTGCATGTACTCAAAGAAAGGGGAAATAGGTTGATGGTATTTTACACTGAAGAAAAGACCTTTGAAAGTTTGCCAGACTTTGAGAAAGGGTCAGCCAGAGCCCCCCAAAAGGAGGCAGCTTGCCCATCTCCCTGTCAATAATACTTAGCATACTGAGTTGCTGTAGCAGACAGATGGCCCACCATGCTCCACTATGACCAAACAGTGTTGTCCCTCATGCAGAAGGCTCCCTTGATTGTCAAGCTCCTCTGCCATCCCAAAGTGGCTCTGTTTGTACCACACTTTACAGTTTTGCTGCATCAATTCTATCTTCCCAGTGTCAGGAAAGAAATGTTGTAAGGGAACTTGGATAGGAAAATCAACTTTGAACACTTTTAATTCTGTTTTTATAGAAAAATTCTAACTTATAAAAGACCTACTAGTGCTACTGCCAGCAATGATACCATTAAGATTTTGATTAAATCATAAAATTTTCTTCAAAATTTTAAATATTCAAAATACATTATCCCTCAGATTGATGTATAATCTTTCAGAGTTTAAAAATCAGTTTTAAATGAAACTTTAGATTGTTCTAAACCTGAGGGAAACATCTAATTTTTTTCTGATTAAATGTATTTTGTAAATGATTTCAATTGAAATTAGAGATCCTTTTAAATTTAGGTGGAGATTCATGAATTTTATCTGAAGCATATTTACATTCATAGATTAGATTCCCCAAAATAACTGCTTTTCAGCAAGTGATTTGGTGAAAGTTTTTATGTGGCTTAAAAATCCAAGAAGATGTGAAATTACAGTCAGTAGAATGTGTTATACATATTTGTACTTCTTTTAAAGCTGAGAACCAAATAGAGGCCTAAAAATAAATGTTAAAATGCTATGATCATTTTTTTAATACTTTCAAGTAGTGTTATATAGAATAAAATATAGGATATTAAATAGAAAGATGTATTTCATATGATTTTTATAGTTATGACATTGGATTATAAAATTAATCTAAAATAATTCTTTAGCAAGAACTAAGCTAAGTACTAGAAATTTCCTGTTTGTATCAATGTCAGTATTTCTGCAAATAGAAAAAAAGTAAATGGTTGAAAATGTTGTATAGGAGATAAGCATTTCATAGCTTCAGTTCTATTCCTGTATAATGGAACTATGATCTATCTTATCCAATTTCCACATGTTTATTTCTTTACATTCAGTTAAACCATGAGTGTTAAGATATAGCTAATGTTTTTCAAACAATGTGTGGTGAAATTGTTAGCCTAGAGTTCTGTATTCCCCAAATTGTCAATAACTGTCCCATTAACAACAGCAAAAGGGAACTCTTCACACTACATTAGGTTTACATTTAAAAGATGAAAGCATCATAATTTCTCAACCTAAGTTAACCTATTCAAAAGAGTTAACAAAATATTGGATAGGTAAATATTTCTTACATGAAGTCACTGAGGTACCCATTGTATCAGTTCTTTGGATAATTGATTTAATATGGGTATTCGCATACATAGATTGGATTCAGAATTTTTTTTTCTTTTCAAGCTGAAGCTGTTTTCATTCACACTTGGGGTCCTCCATCTGTCGACAAAGCCTGTTAGCTCACCACCTCAGTGGCTCGGAGGTGCTAGTTTTCCATCTGGTAAAGCCCTAAGAGAACCCCAGAGTCAGAGAAGCATGAATCCTGTGGGTACTCTCAACTCTAGGGCTTATGTTCCCAAATGGATGGGGTCTCTTCAAGAGTAGAGTTGACAAATGTTTAGAATCAATATATTTCCAACTTGTGTGTGGCTTCTCCTACACCAGAAAATCGCTTAGTAGCAGTCTAGGCAAGGCAATGCCTTAAGTTGTAAAGAGAAAAGGTTAGCCTCTGGTGCCCTCCTACTTCCTTTTCAGTGTCCCTTTCTCCCTTCTTGACTTACATTTCACTATTAACTAATCAATAATGAAACTTAATGTAGATATTTACATACTGCCTCACAGTACTATGTGATCAATTAAAATTAAATACAAAATAGGAATAAAAGATAATATAAAATGTATGGGGAAAAAGGTGAATGAAGGGAAGTTTTCAAAATATATGCCATAAGAGGTGAGACATCCAGACACTATAGGCAGGGCAGACAGCTCAGGAGTTTGGCTCCCTGCTAGTGGGCCCTACTTTGGAATTTATGCTCCTCAGTGTGACAGAGTTGGACTAACTTGTGATTTCCCTACACATGACTCTTCTGCCCTTTCTATTTGAACCTATAGTTAGTACTAGAGTTGATAGGTTTATGTCCAAGAGACTTAAGTCTTTGGGCTGTCCATGTACCAGTTGGACCCTGAATCTCAGCAGAGTTGCAACACCTACTCTTCAGTTCATTGGACTCACCCAGGACAACTAACAAGGAGATGATGATTGACAATGACCATCTCAAGGAACAGAGAGAGTCTCCAACTGCAAGCAAGATAGTCCCATCCATCTGGCCCATGGAGTCTAAGCCCCCTCTCAATTAGAGACAAAGTGGGCATCACCATCCCAGAATCCTCAGGATTGGGGAATGAATGATCAACTAGAGTAGACTTACTTTTATTCTACTATAGACTTATTGTGATCCTAACAATGGAAGAACTTTTATCATTGACGTGGAGGCAGTGGCCACTGGAGGTTCTAAGGGGAGGGAGAGGGAAAAATAGGTGTAATTTGGGGGAATTTTCCGGACTGGGGAGTTGTCCTGAATGACATTGCAATAACAGATACAGGCCATTATATATCTTTTAATAACTTACAAAAGTGTATGGGAGAGAGTGTAAACTACAATGTAAACTATAATTCACGCTTAGTGACAATGCTCTTAAATGTGTTCATCAGTTGTAACAAGTGTACCACACTAATGAAGGATCTTGTTAATGTGGGAAAATGTGGGAGGGCTAGGGAGTGGGGCATATGGGAATCCCCTATATTTTTAATGTAACATTTATGTAATCTAAGCTTATTTTTTTTAAAAGGTATATTTTAAAAATAAGAGGTAAGTAATAAATACAAAATGGAAGATGAGCCATAAACTCAAAACTAAGACTCTTAGTAGTTGACTCAAAGTGAAAAAATATATGACTGATGGTGTTCATAAGATTAAAAAGCTACTCAATTGATTTGAATAAACCAGACATTTCTAGCACTCAGATGTGAAGGAAATTTCTCTCATGGGTTCTCTTTAAAAGGACACTGCATTAAGAGAATGCATCCTTAATGATATCCATCCCATAATGCAACAAGTTCCCTGGGACTATTTCTAATCCTGACCTTTAGTAGACTAATGGTAAAGTATTGAAATACACTTCAACAAAAGTAAAACGCAATCTAAATTCACAGCTTTCTATTGTCTGCATTAAACCAAAAATGAAAGGGGTCAGTGTGTCTGTAAAATATTTGAACTGTAGCTATTTTTCTTGGCCAATTAAGCAGAAATTCATATACCTTGATAGACTTCCAAACTGGGGATAATTAAGGTTGATATCATCTTAGAAAATCTGAGAAGATTAGCTGGGACATGCGCTTAAATAGAAAGCCACTGAACTTCTTAGGAATAGGCCAAGGGGCAAGGGAGTGACCACTTAGAGGACCAAAACTTTTCTAAAATAATTAATAATTTTGCATCTAATCCAGATATATAGAGAGAGATGGATAGATAGATAGATAGATACATAGAACAATAGATAATGATATAGCTATAGATATAAATGATATAGATATAGATAGATATAGATTATAGATATAGATATATAGATAGATGGAAACAGAAACAGAAATAGATATATGGATGTGGATGTGGATATAGATATAGCTATAGATATAGATATAGACATATAAATATATTTGTAATTAAGGCCCTAATTTTCTGCAGCAAAAGAAAAGCCAGAAATCTACTTAGTCTGGAAATTTTTTAAAGCAAACATCACAAAGCATCTTCATTAGCCTCAAAACAATCTCGTTAAAATCCATAGACCAAGTTTTCTTTGTAAATCCTTTGTAGAAGTTAAAAAAGACATTTTTGGTTATAAGTGACAGAAATGTAAATCAAATGACTAATTTTAAAAAAGTCTAATGTATTGATTTACATTGGAAAATCCTGGAATTGTGGCCAATAAACATATGAAAAATTGTTTATCCTTATGGGTAATTAGAGAAATGCAACTAAAACCATAATAACATACAATTACACACCCATCAGATTGGAAAAAAATTGAAAGTTTGACAGTACCAAGTATGGCAAAGATATGGAGCAACAGAAACTCATTTAGTACTCTAAGAGTGTAAATTGATACAACCACTTTGAAATAAGTCATGATAATAAATTATTGTTTGATAAGCAAGATGTTTGCCAGTGGAACAGACTATTTTTTTTTCAGATAAGTTGGCATTAGCTAGTAAATTTGAAATTTGTATACATCATGACCCTGCAATTCCATGCCAAGGTATATACTCTAGAAAAACTTGAGTACATATGCACCAGGAGACAAGTATAAAAATGTTCATAGTAGCACAAAAGTGGAAACAAATTGAAAACTCACCAATTGACTGGATACATGAATTGTGATATACAATGAAATACAAATCAGCATGGAAAATAAGCAACCTACAGCTGTACATAGATATATGAATACATCTTACAAAGACAATATTTTATGAAAGAAGAAATCATAGAATAATGGAAGTAATGTGGGTATACTTTTTTTTCTTTAATTTTTATTTTTTTTTAAATTTTTTAAAAAGAAGCTTCAGAGTACACAAATGTTACATAAAAAATATAGGGGATTCCCGTATGCCCCTCTCCGCCTCCCTCCCCCACTTTCCCACATTAACAACATCCTTCATTAGTGTGGTACATTAGTTACAATTGATGAACATGTATTGAAGCACTGCCACCAACAGTGGAATATAGTTTGTATTATAGTTTATACTCCGTTCTGCACAATTTTGGTAGGTTATGACAAAATATATAATGGCCTGTATCTGTCACTGCAATGTCATGCAGGACAATTCCAATGTCCCAAAAATGCCCCCATATTACATCCATTCTTCCCTCTCCCTCCCCCCAGAACCTCTGGTGGCCACTGACTTTGTATCATCGACAAAAGTTCCTCCATTTCTAGAATAATAAGTCAATAATTGAATAATTTTAAGTCTACTTTAGTTCATTGTTCATTCCCCAATCTTGAGGATTTTTAAAAGGAAAACTGAAACAATATATTATTAGTAATATATACAGAAATGGTAAAACTATAAGGAGAAGCAAGGGAATGATTATCTCCAAAGTCAAGAGAGTGGTTAGCTCTGGGGAATAGAAAGTAAGTGGTTATTGGGAAGGAGCACGTGGCAACTTTATAGGTACAGACAATATTCTATTACTTAACCTGAGTGGAGGTTACATGAGTGGTCACTTTATAATTGTTTTTATTTTTAATTTGTACATGTGTTTTTTATAAACACTTCTGTTTGTATGATGTATTCTACAATTAAATACGTTTTTAAAGTCCAGAAATAGGCTGCTTCAGGCATATGCATGTTGCCATAGCTGATGTATGCATTTAGCTCTTTTCCTAATTGAGCTCTAGGCAGGACTCAACATATCCTTCTTGCAACATTCTCTTCTCTTAGTTTGTGTGACACCTAGTGTCTTCATAACCTCCTATCCCCTGTGACTCCTCTCAGTTTCTGTTTTGCTTATAATGTGGCAGACTGCTAGTTGGGTCCCCAGATCCATTATCACGTCTTCATTTGAAATCGAATTTGAGCTGCATACATGACACTAAAACTTCCCTTGCCTCTTGGTCTGACCATGTGACTAAGTTGTTGTGCAGAAGAGATGTGTGCAATTTCTATGTCACTTTCTTAAAAGGAAATCCTTGATGTCTACTTACTCTCTTTCCTCTCTTGTGGATGTAAAGCTAATGGCAAGCTGAGACATCACAACCTGAGGAATGGTGGAACAGGACCCAGGGCCTAGACCCATGAATGACCTCATGGAGCAGAGCTGCTTAGCCATCCTGATTGCCCGCTTCTCCCTAAACAGTTTTGTAGAAAGAAATAAATGTCTATCTATCTTGACCCACTGTATTCTTTTGTCTTTTGTTATAGTAAGCTTATCCCATACCTAATAAATACAACATTTAATACTTTAAAGTAGGGGGTTACTGTACACAATGGAAATATGTGGTATTCTCTTGGTGGTCAAGCTGTAGGTAGAAGAGACAACAACAACTATAAAAGAGACTTTGTAGGCTTACCTGGAAGGGATACCCCTTTCACACAGGGCAAGCAATTGGGAAAAGGCAGAAGGTAAGCATGTGTTTCTTGATATTCTAAATAAGATGCTAGGAGAGAGATGGATTGAGTATTAACCAGTTTTCAGGTGGCTCTTTTAAAGGAAACCCTCTATGCCTATAGCCAACTACTTCGATTCACCCAAGAGCAGGAAATAAGACTCCAGGCATTTTTCAAGCTTCTTCCATTAAGCTTATTATGTCCTCTAGGCCAGAAAACAGGAGCCAACCCAGCAACAGAGATGATATGGAGGTGTTGCTTTTCCTCGCTGCAGCCCATAATTTCTGATGGTGTCAAGGTAGCCCCTAATGCTGTAAATATTATCTGAAAAATCAATACCAAGTCATTTCACTTCATGATCTCTCCGCTGCCCCCACCCTGGTCCAAACTGTCATTATCTCAACAAGAATGATAAAAGAGCCTTAAAACTGGGTGACTGCATCCACACTTGCCAATCAGTGCTTCGCACATGAGCCACAGCAATATTTTAAATAAAGTAAATTTAATCACAGTGCAAATCTTCAAAAGACCCCCAAGTAGATTAGGAAAAAGACCAAAAATTTTAAAAAAGACCTATGAGGCACTGAAAGGGGTAACCCCCTACCACCACCAATCCAGCATTATTTTTTTAATAAAGATTTTTGGGAGGATAGTTTTACATTTATAGAAAAGTTGCAAAGATAATACAGAGTTCCCATAGACACCGTACCCGGTTTCCCCTATTAGTAACAGCTCACATTTGTGTAGTATATGTTTTTGCAATGAATGAACCAATATTGATATACTGATATATTATTATTAACTAAAGTCCAAGCTTTAATCAGACATTTTTTACCTAATGTCTTTTTTCTGTTCCAGGATCCTATCCAGGATACTGAATTGCATTTAGTCATGTCTCTTCATGTTCCACTTGGCTGTGACAGTTTCTCAGATTTTCATTGTTTTTTATGATCATGACAGTTTTGAGACATACTGGCCAGGCATTTTGTAAGAGGCCCCTATGTTGCGATTAGTCTGATGTTTATCTCATGACTACTATAGGATTATGGTTTTTGAGGGGAAAGACCACAGAGGTAAAGCACCTTGTTCACCACAAAATATCAAGAGTACATACTATCAACATGACTTCTCACTGTTGATGTTGACCTTGATCATCTGACCCCAGCATTATTTTGCTCCAGTCTCTTTGCTCTCAAAGTTCCAGACACATTTGCATTCTATAATAAGTCCCTTAAACTCTGCATTGTCCCTTCATTGAATATTGCTCCCTCTATCTGGGGCACTCATTTCTCCCTTTCATTCTCCACTTTTACCTGTTTTATACCTGCTAATCTTTCACATCTCTATTTATGTCACTTTCTCAACTAATACTTCCTAGAGACCCCAAATCCAAGTCAGGTTTTTTGTCTTACTTTTTTATAGATTCATTTTCTGCACTCATTATTGCAGTTACTGTGCACCACCTGCAATCATTAGGGTGACTTGCTTTCAAATGAGTCAGGAAATATACATATATGAACATGAATACAGATAAAGCAAATATGGCAGAATATTTGCAATTATTGAATGTTAATGGTGGGTGCATAGGTAATCATTGTACTAATCGTATATTTGACATTTCAATATTTAAAATTGGGGGAAATTATGTCAATACAAATCTAATAGAGCAAAAAATAGGAAATCGAGCTGACATTCCCCTTAAAGTCCACTTCAGGCATCTGATTTTAGAATAACAGAAAAGGACATTGGGAGTAGTGGTTATATAGAGTAAAAGAAAAATAGAAGGGTTAAAAAACAGCTTTCTATAAGCCAATATCATAACAGCTTGCTCATTAGATTAGTGTGATTACTTCTTTATTAGGTCTGATTTGAGCTGTCATCTGGTATCAATTAGGTCAGTTATAGTCTGTCAGATCTACCAGAGGGAAATGGAGCAAAGTCCATCATGGCGTGAGGATGGCACAATTAAAGCAATAGAAATAATGGCTACTCTTCATTTAACCCTCATCCAATCAACCAAGCTCATACTGGCCTTCCACACATGTTGAATGCTAAAGATGTAGAAGGTAGAAAAAGATACTGTCAAAATAGATTTTTAAAAATCTTGTTTCAATCATGAAATCAAATCAAATCAGGAATGTGGTGATGAGTTACAAAGAAAATATACTGAAATTTTGGCATGAAAAAATTAAAATCTAAGGTCAAAATTCATTTATATGTGTTCCTTAATAATTTAATTATATATTCATATATAATATATTATAAATATATGTATATACACTGTGAATAATCCTCAACTAAAGAGAGGGGAATAAAGATGGAGTGAGTCTGTGAATATTTTACTAGAGTGCAAAAATTTTACATAAGTAGTCTAGAATTGAAAGAAGAGTATTTTATAAGCAGACATGAATTGAATTCACCATATAGCTCCATTGAGCTTTGAAGAATCTCAGATAAAAATTGTGGCTGTGTTGAAAGTCTTTCCAAAATAATTTTAAATTAGGCTGATTTCACTCCATTTCAGGTTAATTGTAAACTTAACAGAGGAAGCAAAGGAAGCCACAGAAATCCAGTTTGGTCTAATTATTAGAATATTAGAAAATAGCAGGAATAAGGTTAGGGATAATTACTCCAAAAAATTGAACTAGGGTGAAATCCCATTTATATGGGCCTGATAGGTAATGAAGTGTTTAGAGTAATAGTTATTATCATATATGACATATAAGGGGTGCCCATTTTTAATAAATCTTAGTTTTATGAATTTTTTGATTATACCTAAATATACTCCTAAAGGACACCCCCTTCTTTGATGATTCAGAAAACTTTTTTGGGATTTTACAGAGTATTACATATAGAGAATGAGCTAAATATATAATCACCATACACCATACTGTCTAAGTTCCTCTTTTCCAAATAAAAAGGCTGATAAAAGCTTGTCTATTATTTTTTTTTTTCATAAAAATAGAGTACAAAAATGGGGAATGTGGTGGTGAGGGGGATATTGTGCATATTTGAGTTTCATTGTTATTCTGGATTACAAATTAATGGATGTCTATCTGAAAGAAGACACATTATATTGATCTGTGCTGTACCCCCTGTTCTGGCATGAAAGTAAAGTAACTTTCGACTTGACTTGAAAAATCACTTTTTCTGAACATTAGTTTTGTCATTTATGAAATAAAGAGAAAATATACTACCAATGATATAAATAAGTTACTACTCAATTTTAAATTTTGTACCTTTCATGACTTAGTAACTTCCCTCTAAAGTCATTCATCCTTAACAGGAAGGAAATATATACCAAGCACCAAAGAAAGTGAAAGTGATATCAGAAACTTATACACATCCCTTCTGCCTTCCCTCCTTCTCATCCTGCCTATCTTCTTTTTTGTCCTTCCTTTCCTTCTTTCTTTTTTTTTTTAATTTATGGTAATTAAACTATCCTATCAAATTTTCTAGATTGCCACAGAATTTGCAGGTCATATTCCCTGAATTAATTTCCTAGATCTCTTATTATCAATAGATATCAATCAGTGGCATAAATCCACTAAAACATACCAATTAGCACTCGCCCAAGTATTATTATGCTAGAATACAACAATTCACTATCACGATTTATGTGCTTATGAATTTCCTTTGCTTTTCTAAAAAACTGATAAAATGTTACTTAAATCTTTGAAATCTAAAAAAGCTCTTAGTGTTAGATACATGATTGAAGATTGCACCAAGTCAGTTTTAACCCTGATACTTTGTGTATAAAGTCTTTTTTTCTATTCTGCCAAGCAATGGCACTAGAAGAAAGCTTTAAACCCAAGCTTTTGTGGAAAAAAAAGAGAGAGAATCACCAATATTATCACCTTAACTCCAATTTACAGCAAAGGTATTATGCTATCCCAATCCTTGGCAGCTCTCATACCCCAGCTTTCATCCAGAGTTTGATAGGCAGTAGGTTTCCATCACCTTCCAAGTGAGCCTAGGGAGGCCAGTTCACCAGGGCTCCCTGCAGTTCTAACAGAACATGGACAAGTTGATCTGCATCCCAATGCCTGTCATTGGGGCTATATGAAAATTCAGCCTCACTAATAGGAGCACAATATGCAAGATGCCAGAGCATCTCTGTGATTTACAATATGTCTAATGAGCAAGCCCAATGAAGAGGTTTGTTGTCTACCATAAAACCAGATGGATGTAAGCAGTGATTAGAAGCAATTAACTCTGTTCAGCACTAAATAACTTTCCATCATTAATGTACATTTTTCCACCTCATTAGAGGTACAGAGGAGCACATGAGGTAAGGAGAACTCAATTTGAATTTCAGATATACATATGTTTGGAGGAAAAAACACAAATTTGCAAGGAAAACAATACATGTTAATAGAAGCCTTGTTTGAAGCCATTTTTGTTCCATCAATGCTGGCATGAGCATATACTCCCTTTCATCAGCCACCCACAACCCCTTATGTGAATAGCAAACTCATTAAGTCACATTCTGATAAGAAACCCAAGAAGTTATCAATATACAAGATTTTTTTTGTTTGCTTTCAATGATTGGTAAAGTCATTTAAGAGGATAAATTGATAAAATATTAAGTATTACATGGATTATTTAAGATACATTTGAAGAATTTCAGCCTCAAGCACCAAAAAGATCACCGAATCCTTCTCTACAGACATTAAATGTTCACAGTGGGGTTTCAGTCATTTGATGAATTTATTAAATAAAATCGATAATTTATAGCATTAGTTTAAATTAAAACACTATATCCCCCCAAAAAAATATCTTTCAAAATTCACTGATTTCTTAAAATCTACATAGGAAATGTTCCAGGTCATAGGCAACAATGAAATATCAAAAGGTATACACTTGATCTCAACATATGAAAAACAAATACACATAAGGGAAAAGTTGGCAATAAATAAACAAAATAGTATTAGTGGATGCTTTGGATGATAGAATTTTGGATGACTTTTCCCTTCATTATTTTTGCTCATATTTCTGAGCTTTTCATAATGTACAATTATTTGTTCATTTCTCTTACCTTGTTACCGAAAGGATTAGAGAAAGCTTACAAAGTAAGATAATTGAAGTAATGGGGTGTTTTATTTTGTATGTGTAAATGAATATGAAGAGGCTGTATAGCAGAGTAATTAAAAGCACAGTCATTTTGGTACAGGCTACCTGTGTTCAAATCTCAGCTCTGCCACAAACCAGCTGTGAAGCATTAATATGTCACTCAATGTCTCTATAAAATGAGGATAATAATAGTCTTTACCTCATAGAACAATCCATGGCAGAGAGCAAGTTCTATACACGTTAGCTGAAGAAATCTATCACTGGCTTTGATAAACAATATGTATTACCAAGTAATAGTCATCAAGGGGAAATACATAAATATGTATCAAATATCTGTGAAAAATTCAACTAGATACTGCCATATTGGTCTCCAGAACATTAAAATCTCTGTTATCAAAATCAAATATTCTTATTACTTCTTTCCAGGAGTAAGGCAGTATTTCCATTGTATATATCCTGTGTCACAAAGTATATTCAAATTCAAATAATTATTTTGCAATTCATCACCATAAGAAAATGCTTATGGTGGTGTGCAGGTAATGTTTAACAACTAGCTCAAGGCGGAGTGGGGTATTTGTAACATTTGTCAATTGCTGTTTCATCATGGTGTAAATATCCCCACCAGGGTTAATTTAAAACTACCAATGGCTTATCAACCAGATAGCAAACTTCCTGAAAATTTAGCAATCAGCTCACTCAAACCAGTACAAACTGGCTACAGCACATCACTGCTTATAATAAAAGCCTGTCTAGAGAAGTGGATGTGGCTCAAGCGATTGGGCTCATGCCTACCACATGGGAAGTCCCTGGCTTTGTTCCCGGTGCCTCCTAAAGAAGAAAGCAAGCTGGTGAGAAGGGCAGGCACTGGGAGCTGACGCAACAAGATGACGCAATAAGAGACACAAGGCAAACAAAATGGGAGACACAACAAAGTGGGAGCAAAAGTGGCTCAAGCAGTTCCCTCCCGTATTGGAGGTACTGAGTTCGGTTCCCAGTGCCTCCTAAACAAGGAGGACAAGGAAGATGAACAGACAACAATAAGTGGGTGGGGAGAAATAAATAAATAAAATAAATCTTAAAAAAAAAAAAAGCCTATCTACTCATGCTTTGCAAAACACTTTGTACCCCTAAACCATGGCACTGATTGTCAGTATCCTGGAGAAGGCCAAATCAGCCACAGATCACATCTACAGATCACTTTTACAGTCTGTATTTCTGATCTGTTTGTACTTGTTTGCCTGTGAATACTTTCAGCATGTAGCTGAATAAATTTAATCCCCAAGATCTTACTTCATTAATACTTCTACCTGCCTCACTAAAAAAATTATCTTCCTGTGCTTTTTGGCAGTTTCTGAGTTAATTTGTTAGCTTGAGAGCTCCATCCAACACCTATGTAATTATAATAATAATTAACCAATGTACTATTTTTAATACCCTGGAATCAAAGTATAAATAAATGTCTAGTTTATGTGCAGAATACTGTATTTTATAAAGAACAAAGATTACCATATATGATATGGTCTGTGTCCCAAGGAGTTTACAATCCAACTGAGGAGATGTGATTAAGAATTATGGGCAAAATCAAACATTTCAAGACACTATACAATTATAATATTCAAGAAAAACAGAAATTTCTTATCTTACCCAGAATTCAGCCATTTGGCAACTTCACCCTTTACACCCCAGCTGATAACCAGGAAACAAGCAAAAAAGGAGTTTTTATCATATTGTACATTATAAAGCCTTTACAGGAAAAGAAGACTTGAGTCCTCACTTGGAGATTGTTTCTCATTTTTATAACATCCTAACAAATTAGGTTACATAATTCAAGCTGATAATTGATTTAAAAGTAACTAAATAGATTTTGGAAGAGGTAAAGCCCAGAGCAAAAAGAAAATCAAAAATATTAATAAAGGGGAAATAGTCCCCCAGGAGCACTATGTTTTACTAGTAAGAATTATTGTTCATTATGATGACTCTGAATCATCAAGAAAGTGTGAAATTATAATAATCTGTTTAAGATGGCAAGGAAGCATGTAAAATTATGTTTGAAAATGTTTCATCCGAAAACAGTTAAGTTGTAGTGTTTATGACAGGGGATCTGCTATCCAGAATTTCTCACGCTCCCAGAGTTTCAGATAGCAGAGGTTTCAGTGTACATTTTTGTTTTAGTAAATTCCAGGGAGACACCTGGCACAAGCAGGGTCTTTTTAAGCTTATGAAAACATCTCTTATGAGTCAGAAACGGTGACATTTCTTTCCAGAAGATCTTCCAAATTCAAGAGTTTATAAACAAACACCTTTGGGGAAGTTTACCAAGTGGAGATAAGAAGATGGTCAATTCTAGATCCATTAAAGTGGACAAATGGATGGCATCCTAAGGAATTTTGCCTTGGTTCTATTTTTCTGCAAAGTAAGCCATTCAGGCAGCGCATCTTCTGAAATTTCCTCGCCTCTTTCAGGGAAGCATATTGGGACAGAGCTTGCCAGCTGTCTGCTCCCTTTGCCTTCTGCTGCCATTATCCTGAGGTACCGCCCCACCTTCTGGCCCTCCAGCTTGTAGGGGGTGGGGAATAGGGAGAAGAGAACTCTTCCTGCCTCTGACATGTGTAACACAATGAAAAGAGCAGAAGGAGTATATATCTGTACATATATTTGTCTCTCTCTACATATAGACTGATAGTGTGAATGTGTGCATGGATATACATGTGAATCCACATGTCTGGTGCCAGAATAGCTCCGTAGATATATATACACAGTATATATTCCATATGCTCTTTCTTTCTGCAGCACACATATGCAGCTGGGAAAAACTACTGTGAAAAAATTGCATATTCAGTGAAGGCAGATTATTAAGCAGAAACAAGAATGTATGGAATTTAGCTATTATAAATTCTTCTCATCTGTTGTCTGCCTTTATTAGAACATACTCATACAGTTTAAGAAAATAGCTAGCATCACATATATCTTGTACATAAAAAGGCTTCCTTTCTCTAAATCTCATGTTTGACACTGTCCAGCGAAAGTCACTGAGCTGGTTCTGGACTGACAACAAATACAGTGAAAGGGTTTTAAAAAGCATAATAGGGGAGTGGGTGTAGCTCAGTGGTTTGAGCGCCTGCTTCTCATGTACAAGGTCCCAGGTTCAATGCCTGTACCTCCTAAAATAAACAAGAATAACATAATCCTTGGGGAGCAGATGTAGCTCAATGGTTGAGCCCCTGCCTCCCATGTATAAGGTCCCGCGTTCAATCCCTAGTATGTAAAAAAAAAAAAAAAAGCATAATAAACATAAACATCTAATGCTTTATATGATGATTGTGCAGATGTTGAAATGAACAAAAAGCACAGTATGCAGGATTCTATGAGAGAATCCAATTATGGAAAAAGGTATGGAACTATTACTGTGTGCAAGACATTGTACGAAAGCACCTACCATGTCATTAAATTCTCACACACCCTTGGTGATTGAGACCCTTGCTATCTCCATTTTATAGATAAGGAAAGTAGGGCTTAGAAAAGTTAAATAACTGAACTGAGAGACCAGGATCTGGACACAGAGACTCTTCTTCCACAGCTTGTCTTCTGAAGCATCACCTTAGGCTAATTCTCACCCAGGATATATTAAAACTTTTAACATACCTGCTGTGTATATAGGGATACAGGAGCATATGATTCTAGTCTGGGTAGCAGAAGTTAAATCCTCCTTTTAGATTCTTATATATCATTTCTTCACTGTAAATAGTTGATATATTTCATGATGCACGATTTAATCAATGTAATCTAAACTGGGTTCAATTACAAGTCTGATGTAAAACTTTAACTTAATTGAAAAAATAACTCTGAGTGTGTAAACTTAAATGAGCATTAAAATTTTAAAAATCCCTGGGTTTTTCCCCTAATGTATTTTAACTTTTATTGAAATATATCAGGACAATGATTGTGTATTGACTCAGAAAGACAATAATAAGCCAAAATACTCCCCAGTATTCTTTACACTCCCCCTGGGGAGATGGGCTTGGGTATTAAAAGATGTATTCACTATTTCAGGCCACCAACAATACAATGAAGTCACCTTTAGTGGCCTGAAAATGCAGGTGATTAAGCATGCATAGAACAAGTGACAAATGGCAGCAACCCCAGCCATTTCTCAATGAAGAGTTTTTGTTTAGGAATTTATAAGGAAGTAATCACTGAGTAAGATCTATCACCCACTTCTAATGCTTTAATTATTCATATCATATACACATTGAGTTCAATTCTTCTTGTGTCTAAATTGCTTCCTGATATTAATTTAAGGGTTGGAGGAGGGATCCTAACTCATTTAAGCCCCTTTGGTGCTGTTAAGACTTTTAAAATATATTTTGAGGGAAGGGGCTATTCAACCAACATTTTTAAAATATTGCTCAGCCCACAACCTTCTCACCAGCCTACTTATTTACAAATTTCAGTTAGGTAAGTCATATTCAGTACATAATCCCTGCAATTACATGAAGTCCAGTATTAATCAGGAAAAAATATATGCAGGCTTGAAAATTATGTTCCAGGAGCAAAGAACAGTTTTGCAGTGATTATATAGATAATTCTTTAAAGTCACTGAAAATTTACTGACCCCTAGATTTTGTGGGTGGGGTGGGGGATTTTCATTACTGCTTTAAAATAATACTCAAATTATTAGTTTTAGGTCTGATTCCTTCATTTTTTAATCCCACAATCTAGAAAGAATGGTGCATTTTCTACAAAAAGTTATAAAACTATATAACCAAAATACTCTAGTATATGAAATAGTATAACCCTACCCAGATCTGACTAGTACTTTAATTATAAAATATTAACTTAAAAAACTATGGGTATTAATTTCAGGAGAAAAACTGAGTTTTTAAGGAAATAATCTAGAACTACTGCCTGGGCTTTATCTCCTCCCTTAGGGAGGCAGGGTAGCCATCTTTTCAAGATCAAGTTTGGGTTAGAGACCTTAATTTTATATGTGAACTAAAACACCACCTTTTGTCCATTAGACATGCAAAGCATGCAGATGTGCCTCTGTCAGGAACACAGAAAATGTACTTTACATCCTTCACAGAAAATATTACTTGAACTCACAACTGATGACGCTATTTTATAATTAGGATTTAGCAAGTATTTACTGTTATACTCTAGCAGCTAAATCCAATGGTAGGTTCTTTTCAAGTATTAGCACCTTTAATTCTTACAACAACCTTCCAAGAGAGCTGATATTTTTCTTCTATTTTTCAGGCAAGAAAACTGAGACTTAGGCAGTGTGGCAGTTTGATATTGTTTATGAATTCCAAAGATAGATATTGGATTATGTTTGTAAACTGGTCTGTACCTAGGCATGATTAAATTATGAAAAGGGCTTTGATTGGGCCACATCAGTAGGACATTGAGTTCCTGTCCCCTTAGTGGGCAGGGACTCATAGAGAAAACTACACAGCAGAGAAGAGAGTTGAAGTTTTGATGCTGAGTTTTGATCCTGGAGCCCAGGAAGTAAACACACAAAAGCAGATACATGAGGAAGGACAGAAGTCTCCATTAAACACAGGCAGAGGCCTTGGAGAGCGAGACAGAGCCGTTTGCCTGATATTCTACAGCTGGCCTTGTGGAGAAAGCAGAGCAGCTGAGCCCGAAGAGAAATGAGCCCTGGGAAGAAAGGAACCCAGGAAGCCTGAATCCTGGCAGACATAGGCAGCCATCTTGCTCCAACACGTGATAACAGACTTTGGTGAGGGAAGTAACTTATGCTCTATGGCCTGGTAACTGTAAGCTTCTACCTCAAATAAATACCCTTTATAAAAGTCAACAGATTTTTGGTATTTTGCATCAGCACCCCTTTGGCTAATACAGTTTACATGCCTTTCTGGAAATGACTCAGTTAGAGGCCAAGTGGAAATACAAATCAGGGTGCCTGACTCCAAAACCACGGTTCTTTATCACCATGATATTCTGCCACTCATGTCCAATTCTTATTGAAAGACAAGTTTTGTGAAATGTATTTGTTGAAGATGTCCTGAAGCTTCCATAATTCTTATATGTCTTTAAATATCTTAAAACTTGATAAGTATCCCATAATTTTTCTTTTCTATGATTGCTTTAAAAGGAATTATGCTTTAAAGTTTGACACCATCCTACATTGACGATCATCATTAGAAATATTGTAAAATTCAAGACTATATTGTAGAGAAGTTGTTGAAGACATCATCCACCTCACCAAAAGAAAATCCTCTTTTTTTGTTTTTGTTTCTTAATGGAAATCAATTGTTTTTCTTTATAAAACAAAATAAATTTTGTTATAGAAAAATAAGACAACATGAAAAGTGAAGAAAACTGTTAAAAACACTCATACTCACCATCCCTCAATAATCATCATTGATAACCCTTTAGAGTGTGACTTTCTTAGCCAATTTTCTATGCATATTAAGGAGTATGTTGGGTATAACATAATACAT
Organism: Cabassous unicinctus; assembly: GCA_029593785.1. Classification (NCBI taxonomy): domain Eukaryota; kingdom Metazoa; phylum Chordata; class Mammalia; order Cingulata; family Chlamyphoridae; genus Cabassous; species Cabassous unicinctus. The sequence goes on along the minus strand of JAQZBX010017920.1, from coordinate 755 downwards.
TATATATTGTTTGGTAATCTGATTTTTTCTCTGTTATATTGTGAACATCTTGCAATGCCAAGAAATATTCACCTATACTATCACTTTAAGTCCAATGTACAAGAGGTGCCATAATTTATTCAGATGAATCCTTTATTGTTGCATATTGAGAATGTTTGTTTTCCTTACTGTAAACAACATTGCTATGGCTTCTTTGCAGTTTCCAAATCTTTGCATATATCTTAGATTATTTCCTGGTGATATATTTCTTGTAGAAGAATTGTTGAGTCAAATGGCAGGTGAACTATTAAGACTTTTTATATATGTGACCAAAATACCTGCTAGAAAAGTTACGTCAGTTTACATACTTAACAGCAGTGCATAAGACTGCGAGTGTTCTGAATCCTCAGAGACAATAAATATTATTTTAATTTATGCCAGTTTGAAATGTAAAAAAATGACTTTCAGTTGATGTTCAATTTGTTTTCCTACTATTTCTAATGAGAAGAGGGGTTTTTTCCAAATGTTTTGTAGTCATTTCTACTTCTTTTTTGATGATTGTCTGATCATGACCCCTACCCATTTTCTGTTAAAGGGTTTATCTTTTTGCCATTGAAATTTATGAGAGCTATTCATATTTTGAGTGTCACATCGATTTCAAATATTTTTCCCAGGTTATTTGCTTTTTATGTGTATTGTTTTCTGACATTTCAAATATTTCTGCTCTTACCTATAAAACCCTTCCCCTAAAATGACTACCTCTGGGATTATGTGTA
>JAQZBX010017919.1:0-35095 GCA_029593785.1 Cabassous unicinctus | reverse complement strand
AATCAACACCAGAAAAAAAACCCAAAAAAACAGACCTATAAAGCTCATGGTCATAGACACAAAAGTTGATAACCAATATTAGTAAATAAATTTAATCAATAGATATAAAGGATATTATGTCATAACCAACAGGGGCTCATCATTCAAATACAAATTTGGCTCAATATTCAACAGTCAATCAATGTAATTTGCCTAACCAACAATAAACAAATATCAATATGATCTTCTCAGAAGATTCAGAAGATGCGTTTGGAAAAAAATTAACATCTGTTAATGATTAAAAACTATCAGAACACTAGGAATCTAAAGGAAATTGCTCAGACTGATAAAGGACATCTATAGAAATCCCACAGTTAGCATCACACTTAGTGGTGAAAAACTGAATGCTTTTCCACCAAGATTAGGAACAAGACAAGATGTCTGATCTCAGCACTTCTAGTCACCATTGCTCTGGAGGTCCTAGTTAGTGCAATAAGGCAAGAAAAATAAATCAAAGGCATACAGACTGAATAGGAAGAAATAAACCTGTCTTTATTTGCAGGCAATATGACTACCTATGCAGAAAATCCCAAAGAATTTACAATAAGCTACTAAAATTAATAAGTTCAGCAAGATTGCAAGATATAAGCCCAATAAAGATGAAGATTATATCAGTAAAAGTAATTAAAAGTGTCAAAAGAGTGGTGAAAATAAAATATGACAGATAAAACTCAAATATTTTGGAATAAACTTACCCAACGATGTAGCGCACTTATATTCAGAAAACTACAACTCATTGTTAAAAGAAATTTTAAAAAGACCTAAATAATTGGAAGAACATTCCATGCTCATGGATTGGAAGATTCCAATTAACATCATTAAGATGTCAATCCTACTCAAATGGATATACAGATACAATGCAATCCCAATAAAAATTCCACCGGCATTTTAAAAATAAATAGAAAACACAATTATCAAATTTATTTGGAAGGGTAAGGGGTCCTGAATAGCCAGAAACATCTTTAAAAGGAAAAGTGAAGTTGGAGGGCTATCACGTCCGGACTTTAAATCGAATTACCTAGCTACAGTGGTAAAAACAGCATGGTACTGGCATAAGGACAGACATATAGACCAATGGAACTGAACTGATGGTTCAGAAACAGACCCTCACATCTATTGTCAAGTGATTTTTGACAAGCTTGTCAAACCCACCCACCTTGGGCAGAACAGTCCGTTCAACAAATGGTGCTGAGAGAACTGGATATCCATAGCCAAAAAAAGGAAAGAGGACCCCTATCTCACACCTTATACAAAAATTAACTCAAAATGGATCAAAAACCTAAATATAAAAGCAAGAACCGTAAGGCTTCTAGAAGAAATGTAGGAAAATATCTTCAAGAGCTGGTGGTAGGTGGTGGATTCTTAAAGGAGATAAGAGGAGGACTGAGAGAGACTACTGATATTTAATGTATGTAGAAGTTTTAATTGGCTTTACTGTAAAAGTGTGGAAATGTACAGAGTTGATGGTAATACATTATAGTGAGTAACTGCTGGTTTATAAATGGGAATGTGGCTGAAAATGGTAGTCTAGGCATGTAAATGCCTATTGAAAGAAAGCTAGAGAATAATCTAAGGACTGACTAACACAGGAAACCCAGAGGTGGATAAGAATTGTGGTTGATAGTACAAATGCAAGAGTGTCCTTTGTGAGCTAGAGCAGATGTACATCACTATTGCAGGGTGGCGTGAATGTGGAGAAGCATGGGAAAAATACAACTGGAGTGACCTATGGACTGTGGTTAACAGTGATAATGTAATATTCATGCATGTATGCCAAAGCTGTACTGTGTTGATAATGGGGGAGTATGGAAAAGGTGTGCCAAATGTATTCTATGGACCTGGTAATGGTCTGGTGATATTATCTCATAATCTAACAAATGTTCTATCGTGGTGTGGTGTGTTGATAGAGGGGTGTTGTAGGGAAAATCCGCACATGTGCATGATTGTTTTGTAAGTTTACAACTTCTGTCATAAAAATATATTTTAAAAATAATAATAGTGTGGGTTGGGGGGAAATACTTTGGTTAGTAGTAATACTTTGAGGATGCTCTTTCATCATTATTTAAAAATGTTCCACAGCAATGCAAGGTATTGGTGGTAGGGTGAGGTATGAGAGCCTGTATGATGTTAGGTATGTTTTGTAAGTTCACAACTATTACTGTACACTTGCTGTTTATGCATGTTTGTGTATGAGTGATATATTTCAATATTTTTTTTAAAAAAAGGGGTCCTGAAAGAAAAACTTTGTGATCCAAGAATTTTATAGGCAGCCCATTTTACCAAAAGGAAGTACAAAGATGTTCTCAGACATGTAAGGATTCAGAAAATACCTATCCAAATACCTTACCTGAACGAAATACCTGGAGTCCTGTGACAGTCTAAAGGAAGGTACATCAAAAGAAAACTCCAGAAAAACTAATTCTATAACTAACAAGCCTACATAAGCCTATGTGACAGTGGTTAACAAACAGGGCCAACCCTAGGATATACATTATATTTGTGTGTCTTATGGAAAGCGGCTTTCTTTTTTTTTATTTTCTGAGAGAAAAGATCTACATGGAAGGGATGGAGTGAGGGAGGGAAGGAATTAGGCCATTGATTACCACAGCTTAATTAAACTGAAACAGTGGGAGCTTAAAATGTTGCATTCCTTTTCTTCTACAAAGGGGAATAAACAATGTTTCTGCCACTGTCAGTTGATAAGTTTAATAAGATTTTAAGTTCATTTTTAAAAATGTTAACTTAGAAATGTTCATATGCTATATATGTTAAAAACACTTTGGAACATATGTTCCTTTTATTTACTCTTTTCACGTAATTTTTATTTTATCAAATGAGTACATGTGATTTCAAACATTAAATGCAAGGTGTCCATAAAGTAAAGAAACTGCCTCTGACAACTTTATGTTTATCTGTTGTCGTTTTCTAAACACTGAAAACGCACAGCAGGGGCCTCCCGCCTACACTTCCCCAGGCCCCGTTCCTGCTTCCCAGAGCCAGTGATTGTCACTTTCTTCTTCACGTGTTTATCTCCATCTTTCCCGATAACAGGCATGTGTTGCTATTTCCTGACTTTTTCCAGTTTCATGTGTCGTTTACTGACTTTCCATTACGGAAGACAGGATTTAGTCTCCCCCTGCCCTCCTCCATTCTCCCCCATCACAATCACTTCCCCCTCACCCAATCCTTCCATTGCAGGCAAAACAGAATCAGTGCTCAGGTCACTGTAAATACGTGACCTTCACACACGGCTGACCCATCTGTGCCCAGTAGTCACATTTCTTTCCTTACGCAACTTTGCTTCCCTGAAGTTAACGTGCACCTTGTTTTCTCATTGGCTACTGCGAGCATCGCTGTCCGTTTTCTCCATTTCTCCATTTGGATAAGTCTCTGGTCCATCTCTTTCCTGGGATCTAAGACTTTTTTGCTGCCACATGCGCCCCTGTTCTCTCTGCCCGCATAGCTTACACCGTTTTGCCTCTTCACTGTCTTTGGAGTGGTGTCTCAGAAGGAAGCACAGCGGCTCGCCAGCGTCACTGCCTGGCTGGCAGGCGCACCAGAAGCGCGGGCCGAGCGGGCCAACGGCGGCTGGGGCTGCTGCACCGCGACAGAGGTTCTTCAAGCGTCTTCCCGCACCGCTGGGGCCCCAGCCAGCCAGGCCTGACTGCCCCCTGCCCTGCTCAGTCCCACTTCGCCGCTGGAGAAAATCATCGTTCACTTTAAAAAGAAGATGATTTAATGAATGCAAGTCTGTGAAGGCCCGCGAGTCCCCCACTTACCTTCACGGCGCTGAAGCAGAACATGTGGAGCGCGGAGGCGGCCGCGAAGCTCCGGGCCACACTGTAGAGGGCCGACAGGACCCCAGAGACGGCTGAAACACAAACAGCAGCAGCTCACTTTTAGATCGCCACCTCTCCAGGCCAATAAATGTAAGGAAGGGAGGAGAAGGTTGTAGCTTTCAAATGCAAAATGCCAGCCAAAGAGGCAAAGACTAAAATCTATGGGGTCCGTCCAAAAGCACTGGCTGATTCTAGTACAAGATCCTGCTCACTTAACTGAAAGTTCTAGAGGAAAGCATTTAGAATGACCTTTGACTATATCCTTAAAAGACTGCGTGAATGTGCGGCGTGGAGGGGAGACCGCGTTGCTTACAGTTGGAAGCTGCTGGCCAAGGAAGAAAAGATCATGGCTAGCAATTTCAATGGGGGGGGGGCGTGAACACAAACCAGCGCCCCTGCGTGCCTGTGAGTGTGTATGGGGATGGTTACAGTAACTCAACACCTGCTACCTCTTAGTGCTTTTTGCACATTATTTCATTTAATCTTTACAGTAACGCTATGAGGTCAGTGTTTTTGTTTCCATTTTAGAGGACAGTAAGCTGAAAAGCTAAGTCTCCAAGTAAGTGTCAGGTGAGCTTGCAGTCCAGCTCAGTGGGAATCTACGGTTCTGTCTACTAGACCAAATGAGAGTCACGGGGAGGGCGTTAGGATGTAGGGTGCCTGTCTGTACAGGCACACCTGCAACACAGTGTCACACTCACACATGTTCACATTCACACACTCCCAGGTTGACGGCCATATGCATCTCAAATACACACACACACACTTACATCCACACAGCCTCACACATTCACACGCAAACACAGCATTTTTCTAAAGAATATTTAGAAGGGCCCAAAACCTCTTCCAAAGCTCAGAGAATCCTGTGCTTCTGTTTCTTTGGTTGTGTGTTTACTCAACCTTGCTAACTTTGGTTGAATGTATCTGGATGGCCCCAGGATCAAACTGACTGACCCCAATTCAAGCAGTTGAAATGCTTAGGACAAAAAAAACCTAACTGCCCAGGCTCCTATTCATTCCATGCCTGAGGCTAGTCAGCCCTTATCTGAACTTTAGGCTCCTTTACAGGAAGATTAGAATGCACATGACTTACCAGAACCTCCAAAAGCCAGCATGTCAATTTGTTCCAAAAGATAAATGCAGAAAGTGTTGATCTGAGGGAAAAGCCCCAGGAGGGTAATTGCAGGGAAGCAATATAAAAATACTGAAAGTGAAGAAACAAAATTTACGTTAATCGTGTGGCTATGTAGCCAAGGCTCCGACTGCAAACCTGTCTCCACCCCACCCAGGAACACTGGAAGGACTACAAAATTCCCTTTCTGGGGAGGAGAGTCTGGAGGCGGAGAAGAGAATGTTCCCCTGGAAGCAAACAAGGAGCTGGTGCCGAGGCAAGGAACGCAGGCCTGGGCTGGTGGAGCAAAGCTCTCGAGGTCGGTGAGTGAGAGCACAGACTCCGATCCGGGGGCGAGGCGGGAGTGGAGGGGGGAGAAGACTGGCAAAACTGAACGAGCGCGCAGAACCCAGGGACGATGCTGATGGGAGAGGAGCCAAACTAGGAGCCGGGGGGCTGCTGGCTTTCTGCCTCTGAAAGCCGGGCTCGGGAGCGCCGAGAGTCTGCGACAATCCACGTGCTGACTGGAGACCCAGGGCTGAGTCCACCTCAAGACTCTCACACAGGGATAAAGGAGGTGGTGGGTAAACCAGTAACCGCGACACGGTGCCGGTCCACGCTGAGCAGTCAGCTTCCAAGCAGCCGGGCCTCTGGTGGATGGAGGAGGTCCTGGCTGAGAAGGGAAGGCGCATTGGCTAAAGCATTTGTAGGTTAGCGCTCAGTGTTTCACAGAGATCGTTTGTTTGGTGGGGCGGGGAAGAAATGCATTTTACAGCACCTCTTCCCGTCTTTCTCTCTTGCTTAATTCTACCTACGGTGGGTTTCATGGAATCACAGAAAGCCCCATTCGCAGTGCTATAATACATCTGTCTTCTTTTCTGTCTCAGTTTATTGGATACGGTCTACTTTGCTAAAGGAATGTCAGTGAAGTTTGATGCTGGTAAACCTTAATAAAACTAAGGAAATTTGATTTGAAATCCAATATGCCTCTACCTTGGAACTAAGGCCTGAAACTATACTTCAAACACAGTGAGCAACAGAAGCAGGGATGAGAGAGGAGGGTCTTTCAGCTCTTTCTGAAATATAGGAAATGCAAATTTTCCACAGTGGAATTGCAGGAATCATTGTATTTATATGTGTCATCCTCTTTTTAATAGTTGGTTAAAAGTAATTACGGGGGAGCGGATGCAGCTCAGTGGTTGAGCGCCTGCTTCCCATCGTACGGGGTCCAGAATTCAATCCCTGGTACCTCCCAAAAAAAATTATGGCAAAACCTCTCCACAACAAGAACTGAGACACTATTACAGCTCTTTTTTAAAGTTAAATTTTATGTAATGAACGTGGCTGTGATAAATGGAACTTTTATTTCAGGTTAGACCCACGTTTTGATACACATGGTGATTTTATTGTAAAAGTTCCTGTGGTAAGATTTTAACTATATGGTAGAAACCCACAGCAACTGTAAACAGTTTATTTCTCAATCAAATTAGGCAATAAGATGCATAACCAGATGACACAGATCTTTTTGAAAGCATGTAACCACGAGCATCAAAATGTTAATCCCTATAATTTCAAACAAACTGACTAGCCTCTCTGCTCTTAATTTTGGGACCTGGAATCCAGCAATGAAGACCGTGTGCTACGCCGTCTCCTCCGTGGCCGGGGTCTGGGGAGAGCAGAGGTGCAAGGAAATGTTACTAGCTCACCTCCCAAAGTGCTGTGTGTATGACAGAAACCGCACCGAGAATATAGTGTGGAAGCTCCTCGGCAAAACATGGGCAAAGAAATATTCTCTCTAGAAATACATTAGCCAATGATGCCAAAACTAAGGAGGTGAAAAGAATTTGAACACAATGAATAATGGCATGAGGAAAATTGAATGGCCAGAGACACCGGAAAGTCACAGTTAAAGATGTTCTGGCTTTGTGCGCAGATTAGAATTTAATGAAACAATACGAGAATAACAGTGTCAACAGGGAGGGACCGTGCACTAGGTCTTCCCCAGAATGTGTGAGCGGATGAAATCTCTAGTCTTTGAAATAAGAGCTGTGGTGGTGGAACGAGAGAAAAGACGGAGTCCCCGTCTCAGGACTGCAGCAGATAAGGTGAATGAAACGGGAAGTGCGTGCTACATTAGTAGAGCTTTGGAAAAGTACACTCAAAATGGATGAACTCATTTGACCTTTTCTCCAAAAGCAGAAAATAAAAATGTCCCTGTGGTTGTTGGCAGTCCTCCTGGTGAACAAGCATTTTGTGTTAGCCTACCACTGAGCAGATCTAGTCTTCTCTCACCTCCTCCCTACTCCTTATTTTCTCTAACAATCACCCTAAAAACTTCTGGTACGGTTCAATTTCTTTTCAGGCAAAATTTACAAATAAAAATGCTGATAACTTGCTCATTTCTTTTGTTAAATGTGAATGACATTCATTACTGTTTTTGCAGGTTTGAGGTAAAAGCGTGCAGAATGCAGATGACCTGGAAGGAAGCTCACATCTATGGAGCTGATGTTAATGAATCCACTGTGTGTGACTCCAGTGCGCCATGATGTTTGTCAGCTAAAGGTTTTAACCAGGGACTACTGAGGGCAGGAAACAAGTCTTTATCCAAGACACAGAAATGTGAGATCAGAGTGACCAGAGAAGAGTGGGGGCAACTCAGTAACCAGCCACAAAACCTCCCCTTTTCTCCAAGAGTGACAGTGCTGGTGCTGCATTAGTGGAGGTGGGGCTTAGATTCCTGAAGACTAAATGAAAACATAGAACGCTCAGGTGAAAAGGGCTCTAGAAGCCACTTGATAAAAACAACAACAAAATCCATCTAGTGCACAGAACCCTTCTACAACATGGACCATCTAATCTTGCCTGGACTCTTTCCATGTCAATCCCTTGCTTCACTAGGCAACTCATTCTACCTCTGGGCAGCTCTAACCCAAGCTACTTTTCAGGTCTTTCTTGCATTGAACTGTGATCCACGAACCCATCCACTGGGATTAGAGAGTAAAATTTCTCCTCCTTGGACATGGCTGCCTTTTAACAACTGGAATCTATCGTATGCACCTCCTAGCACCAAGTATTTCTTCTCTTAGACATTCCCAGTTCCTTCAGACAGCTTCTAGCTCCTGTACCATGCAGCTACACTCCTCAGACTTTGTTATTGTACATTTTGAAATATGGCACTAGAAGTGAAGACTTGGCTTTCTCCTCCATGGGATAATTACTTCAACTTTTTGCTGAAGTTTCCCTAATGAACATAAGAGATCACCAGTCGCTGACTGAGTATAGGAAATGAGTACCAAGAAGATCTTATTCCTGGAAAAGAATCTTTCCATATAATGAAATAGAAGTTCACAGAGTAATATTCTTAATGTATATGAGATATCAAAAAAGGAAAACAATTATATGAGAATATTGTTCTTGGTGTTTCTGTCTCCTCCATGTGCCCCTAAGCCTAGAAAGCAACAGTCCCTGCCAATGGCTTTTGCTTCCCTCTTTTGTTAATTTCAGCCTCCACATTCCTTACATCCTGCCACTGTACATTCTGCCTCTTTTTATTATTCTACTATTGGATATGTTCCTCTTGTCTCTGAGATGCTCCTCGAGAGGCTTCTCAGGTACTCCTTTCTGTCTGTCTGTCTGTCTGTCTATCCATCCACCCCTCCATCTATCTTCTATCTATCTATATGACAAGATGCTTCATCTTTTCCACCTGCCCAGTTTTCACCTGACCCACCTCCTGCACTGCCTTAGGCACTCAATCTCTTTTGCTCTGGGAGGCAGGACTGGACAGGCCCAACGTTGTCTGCCATCAGGAGACTCCTATCCTAGTGCTGAACGGAAGTCAGGAATGGCAGTGGGTGACAGAAATATTGCCAAGAAGGGACAGCTCTAGCAAATATTTCACATTTCCTGGCACCAGCCAGAAGCCAGCCACCACTAGCCAACACGGCTGAGAGGCACACTGGCATCTTCTGGCCACACTATGGTAAGCAACGGCAAATGTACTTATTTCTTATTTCTATTTTGTCCTTTTTCTTAAATGCTCATTTTCTCTTCTATAACTTTTTGTTTTTGCTGAATTGTTTTTCCTTTCTCCCTTGCTATTCTTTGGACCCCACAATGGCAGCAACTAGATACTACTTACGTCCTTTGATAACTAAGTAATGGAGGGTGAAGAGGCTCCACAAAGTAGAATTGCACTTTTTATCCTCATAAGGTCAGGAAAATAGTGTAAGCCTCTAGCTCCTCCCTCGCTTTCCCATTTGTTCTAAATTTGTTCCACAACCTTAACCTACTCAGTGCAAATTAGTATGTTTTCACACTCATTCCATAGGGACTGCTATTGTTCTAGCTCTCCATTTATCTTTTCACCCCAGAAGTCATTTAGTTGGCTTGCTGTATGATTTATCATCATTTTTACTTGTCACTGTTGACAAGCAGAAGAAAAATATGTATTAAGGAGAAGTTTTAATGAGGGAAGGGAATTCCAATGAAAAAGATGAGTGCCATATTCCCTGCCCCCTCTCCACTACCTAATGGAATTGATTTGACCAAAATAAAATAAAATAAAATGACACTGCATAGTCAGCAACTTATTGTGGAACAAAGATTACTCCTAAAAGTAGAATCTTAGGTTCTTACCAAGTACATTAAGGTCTTACTTTTTGAGGTTTAATAACATTTCAGATTTTTATGCCATTGTAAGTTTGGCATGCCAGGACAATTATGTTTATTCCACAGTGTGTCGGCTTTTTTTCGTAGTAGCAATAAAAGAAAAACAGGAAGGAGGGAGGGAGTCATTTATAGAAAAACAATTTGTAAAGAGAATATGCCATGTTCCGCCCACCCTGGAATCTCTTTATACGGAGCATCTGCAAAAGGTGTTTATTAAGTCCCTGCTACTCCAAGGGCTGAGGTGGACAGTCCAAGAATGCCGCCAAGCTTCCCCTGACTTATGAATGGAAGTGATCCAAAAGTTCATTTGCACATTAATTTCTTTAGTACTTAGAGAATATCTTATGTTCATTAGTTCATCCATTCAACAAACATTTCTTTAGCACCTACTGTATACAAGACACTATGCAGGGTGCCAAGGATTCAATGGTGAGAAAGCAGGCAGGTTTCTGCTTTGCCTTCACTGAGTTTACAAGGTAGTGAGACAGACAAACATGAATCAAATATTACCAATATAAGTGGACTGCTATGAAATGGATTAAGTGGTACGAAAAGAGTGAGTTGTGAGAAGATACAAGATGTGAACAAACTCAGGAGAAACGAGCAGTTATTTAACTAGGACGTGGTTAAGGGGGGGCGGAGGCAGCAGGACAGCTTCCCAGCAGAAGGAACCAAATGTGCACAGATGAGATGACAAGGAGCCACGGTAGTTAGGGCTCCAGCTGAGCTCCCGAATCCTGGTGGACCTCTAACACTAACTCACGCTCTAGTTCCTGGAAAAAGATGGCCAAGAGGTACAGAAGATCGTGTGGGGTGAGGAGAGGGAATAAGCAACATTTTGACACGGACAAATACTTCTTGGACATCTTCCAAAGTCCTTTTATGCTCTCTCTGCCTCTAATCCCCAGGTCCTCACGTGTCCTTGCACTCCCAACTCCAGCACTGCTGTTTGCAAAAAAAGAAAATGGCAGGAAAGGCTGCACCCCAAAGTGTAGCACATCACAACCTGGCATCTCTGTCTACTCAAATTCTGATTTCCTCATTGCAGCTGATCTCAAAAGGAATTTGGGTGAATGAATTTATGACAAAGTGAAAATGAAAGAAAGCTTTTCTTCTTTAACATGTATGTATGTGTGTGTTCCAGTTGATAGAACTTTACGTACATTTACAAATGTAAATTGAAAAAATATCACAAAGTGCGGAAGAAAACTTTCTTGGGCAGGAGACACTGACTGAGAGCCTGATCCTGGGATATTTTCCTAATTTTTTTCAGCGTTTTTCTTTGTTTCATATTTGAACTGAGAGATTTTCTGAAACAAGGTGCCTAACCCTTCGGTATTAAGAAGTGCCTCAACTCTTTGCATGCTTTAACAGGAAGAGAGGTGTTGAGGATGCATGCAAAAGTGGGCTTGGGGTGGGTGCAGTGGGAGTGGAAAGTCTACTACCAAAAGAGCAGGAAGAGGAATGGGAAGATGATGGTCAGGAAGGGGAGTCCAAAGGTGGACTGCCTACCAGAATTTTAAACTATAACTAGCGCAAAGAAAGCTGAGGCCATAACTGAGAGCCTTCCCCAATTCCACTAGAGACATTGAGGAAGCTGTCATGGGGATTGGGGAAAGAATGATGTGGGATCTAAGGCTTTGACAGGCTCCTCTTGACTAAGACTTCTGGTTGGCAAGCAGATCCAGGGATGGTGGCCTTAGCAACTGTCCTTTATTAACTCCTTCGGTCAGTGTGATTACAGCCAATCACACCTACCTACCATCACCAAGAATCCTCAGAGCTTCTGGAGACAAGTCTTCAGAACTGTGGGTCAATGCTCGGGTAGCCATTTTACATAGTAACAATAATAGCAGCTAATACTATGTGCCAGGCACTGTCCCATTCACTTAAAATCTGCAGCAACCTATGAGATGGGTACTGTTATTGTCCCCATATTAAAGAATCTTGTTCAAGGTCACAGAGCTAGTAAGTGGCAGAGCTAGGATTCAAATGCAGGGGACTGTTCCAGAGTCTGGGCTCTAAACCATGACAGCATACACGTCACTTTAGGCACTTTACTTAGAGGACTGCATATAAAGGTGGGAGACCTAGAGGCAAGCAGAGTGTACCAGCAGAAGACTAGGTGACCAGATTATCCCGGACTCGGCGTGAACTGAGAATCACAACTCGCGTGTTTCTAGAGCATCTGTACCATGTGGATTGGGCTGTGGCTGCCACTGACACCTCCTCCAGCACCACCGCCATCACTGCTCAGATATGATACTCCTGCAACATTCTGGTAATGGATATCAAAATCCTTTAGAATAATCCCATTGTTGGATGCTTTGGGCTCGGACTCTCAGGTAGTCTTCTCAAAGTGTGCAAGCCAGGAGGGAAACGCTCGCTTCTTCATCCAACAAGGTAAGGAGGTTTCTCCAATGAGGGCTTCAGAAGATAAGTGGGAGACATGTCCTCCTTCACCCCATATCCTTCCCCACAACCCCAAAGTTAACTCACCTACTAAGTGGTCCCTAGCTGCTTGCAGGGACCCTGGAGAGAAGAGCTTCAGGCCATAGATGACGTAAGTGGGAGGGCGCCTGGCTTTGGCCCCTGTATCAAGAAGCAAAATAAGGCCACACAGCACACAGAAATAAATAGGTCTGCTGTACGTTATGATTTGGTTGTGACCCTAGGAAACAAACACAAGTTCCAAATGGTGCCTTTTATTTGATGAAATGGCAAACAGCCTCACAGTATCTTATACTATATCGTATAGGTCACGTCCTACAAAAGAGTCTCCCTCTCCCCTACTAAAATTCATACACACAAAACACCAGGAAAAAACCTGCTGCTTAGTCTGTCAAATCAAAATGAGAATAGCAAAAAGAATATTAAGCCTCTCATACTCAACAAGATTTACCTGAAAATTTAATTACTCTCCTTGGAGAAAATCTAGACCTAATTCAGGGCTTCCCCGATAGTGAAACTTCCATTTATATTGCTCATTTTCAAGTGCAAAACTGATTTAAGCCATTATTTGTTCTATATGGCCTAACTCGGGCTCCAGTATTAATAAGAAATAGAATTATAAAGTTGTGGGTTTCAATTTCCTCGTGTTTAAGAAAGCAAGACAATACAGGTACAAAGTGATCAAAGTTATACCTGCAGAGATTACAGAGAATGTTTCAGTATAGCTCACTGAAATAACCTAACTTTTAAAAGCCTGCTGTTCTTACAGTACTTTCCTCTGAGCAGCACTGAGTATTCACAGACATCATCTTAACAAACACAATATTGTTAATAGGAAAAGTAGAAATATTCTTAATTCCCCGTTAATGGATGGAAAAATTAAAGAACAGATATAACATCAACTTTCCAGGGCAAAAGCCAACAAAGAACTTAGATCTCGCAAATCACTTTACAATATTCAAAAAACCAACAAAAATGAATTGGGGGAGAGGATTCTTTGCAATTCATGAACTACCTTGAGTAGAAAAAGTAAAGATTAAAGTGATAGAGTTTCAGGCGTGAACTGTTAAAGTCACTGCCGTGAACATGATATGTTTAGAAATGCAATTTAAATTGCCACTGCTTCTGTAATAGAAATATTCCTAGTCCAAGACCATCTTTTAATAGGAAAGAAAACAGAGACTGTCCATGGGGGCTGACAGGTTTGGCCCTGAGACCAGGTTCAGTCTTGAAGGAATATTTGCACGCCTATAAAATTTCCTTTTGAATCCAACTAGGTCATAGATTAATGGGTATGGGAATACTTTCTCTGCATTTAAAAAAATACACATTGAAACTAAAGCCTGAGTTAAGTCCAAATATATTTCCTATCAGGTATAAAACAAGATAAATTTGTTGGTAAAAATAGCTTTTTGGTATACAAATACACACGCATTTGAGACATTTCTTCAAACTGACACCTTTTAGGAATATAATTAAATAGCTACCTCCTTCTTGCCCTGATTATTCCTTTTAATAAAAGGTTAAAAACACACTTTCAAGGAATTGAAAGTCCTTGGCCTTGAATGAATTTGAGATATCATTTTGTATCTTATAAGCCAAAGTTAATTTATTGGACATAGAAATGCTTTCTTTGTACTTGTAATTTAGAAACAAAAATTAAATCCCAATTACAAATAGCCTGTCCTCATCATCATGTTTATATTTCACCTCGTTTCCCATACTATATTTTGGACCCCCAGACCACTCTGCTAACACATGGCACCTAAGTCAATTTTATTTGCCTTGATTCCTAAGAATACATAATAATAAAAATTCTCTGCTGTGCAGTTCCTTCTTTTATATATAAATCAATCATAAAAACCCTTATGGATTGATTTTTTTTTTAAAATAGGAAAATTCCACTCACTCCTCCAGGCAGTCTGATTATCATCTTTTAGAGTCTCATTGGACTATTCCCCCATCTGTTTTTTAACCTTAAAATACATTGTGGGGCAGCACCACGGCTTTTGGCTGCTGCGGAGCATCTTGCAAGGCTATCACACAAAAGCTGATTTACGTGTGCGTTTGGGTTCTCCATCATACCCACCTACATACACAATTTCATGACTCATGTTCTGGTCACAGTGCAGCCAAAAAGTAAGGTGAGAGAATCGCGCCCTGTGGGGAGCAGGATGCTGGTGACTAAGGGAGAGGCCATTCTAGTTATCCGTCTACGAAGAAGTGGGCCGGTTTTGTCGTTGTTAAGAAAATACAAACGGCAAATGGGGTAGCTGACAGGACCTTAGAGGACCCAGGGGCGAGAGTGCAGCTGGGGAGGGGACAGGACCGGGGACTGTCCACAGTCAGGCCGGGCCACCTCCCTCCATCTCTCAGCTCGCACGCTGAGGCCTTTCCGCGGCCTGCCCGTCTCTGCTTCTTCGTCCACAGGCCAGGAAAGAGGCGCCTGGCACCCCCTGAGTTTATGCATCTTCCTGTCCCAGCCACATGCAGAGGCTCCACTTCTTCCCAAGCCTGCTGTAAAACAATAGCAGCGACAGCCACCCCTGCGTACTGAGCTGTCGCCGCGAGCCGGGCATTGTTCTACCTGCTCCCAGCGCATTCACACGGCTGATCCTCACCTCGCTCTAAAAAGTACGTAATATTATTTTCATTTTGACAAGAGCAAATTGACGCATAAAGGTGGAGAAA
The DNA here is from genome assembly GCA_029593785.1 of Cabassous unicinctus. Taxonomy (NCBI): domain Eukaryota; kingdom Metazoa; phylum Chordata; class Mammalia; order Cingulata; family Chlamyphoridae; genus Cabassous; species Cabassous unicinctus. The sequence continues at coordinate 20,293 of JAQZBX010017919.1, read as the reverse complement.
TTTGCCCAGGGCCTCACAGACAGAAAGTGTAGCCGAGCAAGGCCCTGACCGCTGGCAGCCTGGCCTGGCCCCCGGCCACCGCAGCGCACGGCTTGTCTACAGCCACAGGGGGTAATGCCTGCATTTGGCACTGGGCACTGCCAGGCCCAAGGTTTCAACCTGTCTACTAGATTTCATGCATAATCAGCATTCCTTAAGCACATCACGTGAATGTTAGCCAGGCAAAAAGCAACTACAGAGTGTGGGGAAAGCAGTAAGCACAGCTTTTCCTACAAGGACTCCGGGCAGTGAAAGGACTCTGGAGGGTGCATAAGAGCAGCCCGCTCCGTTCAGGCCCTCTTGCTGGACTGTGGCATGAGGTTTACCCATGTTGAGCTGTAAGCACCAGAACAAGGCCCTGTTTTTTAGTTTCTTATGACAGTGTAGGTTAATTTACTGAAACACCATCTCTTCAGCTGTCGATCATTCCTTTCTTGCTTTACTTTTATGGGTCTATTTAGCATCATCCTGACGTTTTGAAACCCACCCTTCATTTCCCCTGGTATGTTGAACACAGAGGAAGAAAGGTGAATTATGGGCACCCTCTGTCCTACAAAAAGCTGAACTCAAGTGAAACCCCAACAACAAGTACTCTGTGACTCAAATACTCACACTTTTTGTGACATAAGGGAATCCAAAATATTTTAGAAGAGACTGGATAGAAGATAAGCAGCAAACAAAGAGTCAAATAATTCCTGAGTTGCCTATCAAGATGCTACTTAAGATGAAATATGGTGGATATTTGATGGATACTTTAAAATTAAAAAAAGAGGGCCAAATATGTTTCTTTAAGCTTAGTTCCTAATTTAATTCTGCAGGACAATTTATTTCAGGCCCAGCTTCCTAACCTCCGGGTTGGTGTACCCTGCAAACGGGCAGGCACAGTTTCTAACCAAGTAGACACGGAAATGGACACCAAAGTACTCATCAGAATGAGGCCCACGGTGCTGCCCTCTCTGCTACCACCAGTTCACGTATTTTCCCCACTTCCCTCAGCATTCGCTCAGTGCAGAAAAAGCCTGGGGAAAGAGTGGTTATCTAAATCCTGCCCTGATGGCATGGTAGAAGTCTAGGATATGAGAATCAAAAGAAGGCAATTCGGAACAGTTCATACCTTAAATAGTGCTTTTTTGAGCAGAGCAAATATGCAAATAGGTAAATATTATTTAACTTTTAATCAAGAGCCACTAAAACTAAGTTGACCTTCTGATTTCTAGGATTGGGAAATTATGTCATTCAAAATCATTCCTCTGTCAGACACTACCTCAGCCAGGTGACCAAGGTCATGTTGACAGCATGTACCCTCGTTATGATGTGATAAGAATGGCTCTTCACCTCTGGGGTCTTCCTCCAGAACCCCACACCACCAGTCTAATCCTGAGAAAAACATCAGACTAGTCTCAGTTGAGGAGCACTCCACAAAACCCTGAGCAACACTCTTCAAAACTGTCAAGGTCATCAAAAACAAGGACCGTCTGAGCAATTGTCACAGTCAAGAGGAACCCAAGAAAACATGGCAACCAAATGTGATGTGGTGCCTTGGATATGGAAAAAGGTGACTAGGCAAAAACTTGGGAAATGTTAAAAATGTATGAACTTTGTTCAACAATGGCATGTCAATATTGGTTCATTAATTGTGACAAATGTACACTACTCATGTAATATTTTAATAATTGGGGAACTGGGTATGGGGTGTGTGGGAAGTCTCTGTGCTATCTTCCCAATTTTTCCTTAAATCTAAAACTGTTCTAAAATTAAAAGTTTGTTTAAACGATCATTCCCAGTGATTTTATAGAACATGAAGTGGTTACCAAATGTCTTCACTGTAGAGTACTGACAGTTAATTGAATAGCATACAGAACACGTTACAGCCCTTGCTCTTTGGGCTTTGCGCTATGAGCAACGTGACAAGACAAAGATGCAGAGTGGAAGGAGAAAGAGAAGCAAACACTTACAGAGGATTTATCACATTCTAGGCCACGCACTGGGCACATTACACATATTGCCCAATTTATGCTCTATGAAATCCAGCTGAGGTTGTTATTACTATCCATATTTTGCACACAAAAAATAAAAAGATTTGTTATGTGCTTACTCAAGAGCCAAATACTGTGTGAAGCCCTTGACATGAATTATCTCATTTAATTCCCCTTACAGGCCTGTTCTATTATTTCTTCTTTTACAGATGATAAGCTTGAGATTCAGAGAACTAACTTTCCCAAGATCTCATAGCTGGTCCAGGGTAAGGCTGGATTCAGATACCAAAGCCAGTTACGCCAGCATTTCTCAATGTATGATCTGAGATCAATTCCACCATAATCACTTGGCGGGGGTGGGGGGAAGTGTTAAAATGCAGATTTCTGGGCACTGCCCCTGATTCACCAACTCAGAATCCCCAGAGGTGGCTGCAGAATTGGCCTCTGACTTGGGCCTCCATACAGGGCATTCCCTGCACACAGGTGAGTCCCAGGCACACAGACGAGTCATATGCACACAGGTATAGTGGATGCCCAACCACACAGGTGAGGACCATGGACAATATTCTAGTTTTCTGTTGTCTCACAGATATGCTACTGAATTTTGCTGTCTAGGTAATTATTAGTGGTTAGACCTTCTTTGAATAGGTTAACTATTGATCAGAAACAATGTAAGGGCAGGATATATGTGTTTAAATTATGCTCGTCTACCATAGAGCCAGTCTTTGACCCTCAGATTTCTTCCAGTATATCCCCACCCTCCCACCCCCCAGTTTTTAAAGTTCTCCACAGCCTGTTTTTTGTTTTGTTTTGTTTTTTTAGGATCAGACTGATTTCTTTCAGGCCCAGGGTCTATTGTAACACATCGATTAGCATGGTATTATTAATTCTGCATTTAACACACCAAATATCCAGAGCGCTATATCAAGCAAAAATTTTATTTTTATTTGGCTATCATCTGATTTTAACAACTTGCTTATCATTTTCCAGCTGTATTCCTGGCAGGAAACAAAGAAGAAAAGTCAGTCAATCACCCTAAGAGCAAGAATTGACTGAATATATTAACAGCCCCTCCCCCCAAAGCACACAGTACTGTTGTCTAAAAAGCAGTTTGGCTCCTTTCACAGGCCTGCATGAATGAAAACTTGGCCAGGGCCAGAGACGGTTGCAGGCTGGAGACCCAGCTCTGTGCCCCAAACCTTGTTGCATCCTCTTGACCATCTCCTTTGTGAAGTTTTCTCATCTATAAATTGGAGATAATAAATCTGCCTTCTAAATACCCACATGGTACAGTCAGATTCCAAGAGGAAAAATTTTATATCTACCATATTTTCTTTCCTCATTAGAACCGTTAGAGAAATGCCAACCCAAAACAGGGACAATTCTACTTAGAAATCTGTGTAAAGCAAATTAATTACTGCAATAAACATTGTTAGATGTATAACTATGTCTTACTATGACAGCAAGAAAAGTCATTTCTTACCATCTCACTATTACTACGCTTGCTCATAAAAAAGTAATAGGAGCTTGATCTAATCATCTAGAAACTAGAGAAAATAATTCCAACTTAGAGCAGAGACACAGAGGTCACAGAAACGGACGGTGCAAATCTTCAGGGAGTGCAGCAGCTGCGGTCGCCATCCGCTTTTACTAGCACGCTCTGCATTATTTCTGAAAGTACACGTAGGAAATGAATGTTTAGCAGCAGATAACACCCCTCCCCCAAGTCACACAGGAAAACGCTGGCAGAGAGGAGCCACTGCTAGAGAGGAGGGTCGCTGAGGCAGGATGGTGGGTGGTGTGGCATCCAGGGTGGGCTTGAGTTACAATTTTTCAGAGCTGCACATCTCCACCCACACCACCTAGCCCAGATTTCTGAGGATAATCACAACAATACATCTTAATACTCCAATTACGCTGCTGCTACTTGTCTTGACATTCAGACTCTGAGATAAAAGAAGATGTATTATATGTAAACCAATTATGGGGAACAGAGGAGTTTAATAAGATGGCACCTTCTGCCATGTGATCGTCCAATTAGAAGCTTTTCTTAATTACTATGAGTTAAACAGGAGCTCTCACAGATTTAAAAATCAGTCTTAAACCCTGGGTATGAATTTTTTAAAAGCACAATATAGGGATGCTCAAGCTTTCTTTCATGGGAAGCGGTTCTCAGGGGCCCACCGAGCTCACTGGAACAAAGGAAGGAAGGTTGCTCAAAGGGCCAAGCCCGCCAGGGGACTCCGTGCAAAGGCATTTGGCCACTGCGCCGCAGGGGTAGCCCAGACGCCATCCCAGCACTCCCCTGTAGGAGACGGGGAGGGCAGCAGGGTCCAGGAAACTGCGGGTGCTTCAGAGCTCACCGAAGGCAGCCCAGGTCAGTGTCGGTGAGCCCAGAATCTCAGTTACGAATTAACCCAGAATTACGGGGGTGAAAGGTAACAAGACACTCAGAAATGTGAAATAAGAAGGGATCAGCTTCATGTAAAAAGAAACTAATCATTCAGGCTTCCATAACAGCTAATATTAGTAATAGTAACAGCTAAGGTTTATTGGTCAATTTCTATGTGCCAGAATCTATTTTCAACACATTGCATGGATTATTTCATTTAATCCCCATACCACTGTATGGGATCACCATTATGATGATCCTTTTCTAATATAGGGAAACGAGGCATAGCGAGGACAAGTATCTTGCTCAGCGTCAAACATTCAGGAGGTGGAGGAACCAGGAAGCCAGCTCAGAAGGTCTGACCCCAGAGCCTGCGGCCTCACCCCCAAGGCGCTCCTTGCATGAGTCCAGCGGGACAGAAAAGGCCCTGCAGCCACTCTCCCCGTCTCTCCATCCCTGGACTGCCACCCTCGCCACGCTTCTCAGCTCTAGCCTCAATTTGGCCACCATGCGTTAATATTTCTATTTGACATTCTCGACATAGTTTACCTTTTGAATAGACTTTGGCCTTTTCCCTGTCTTTGACATGAATGGACAAGACAAGCTACTTGCCTGGATTTTGAAACTTACATGTATTGGCGAGGCAGGGTCAGGCTGAATGCTCTGAAACACAAATCAGAAGTGCCTGTGTCATCACCTTGGGATGTCAAGGGTACGTTAGGGGGCGTACGGTAGGGGGCACGCGTCACGGGAAGAATGAGGTGAGGTCTTGCCTTTAGCAGGGAGTACTGGCAGCTGGCCATGACCAGGCAGAAGAGAAGGACCCACAGGTCTCTGCAGAAGCCCCGGGTCAGCGTCAGAAACCCGAGCAGGGAGACCAGGACAATGAGGAAAACAGCCAGCACGTTTTCCTTGACGTCTTCAGTTCTGTGTAAAAGAAATAGCAAACCAAAACAAAAGGTGAACAAAAGGAATGCTTCTCCACCTTTAAACAGGGAATACCTGTGTGTCTGAAAAGGCTGACCGTGACAGCAGAGCAGTTAGCTGAGTGAAGCATACCTTTAGATTTGGTAACATGATTCTAAAGCTTCTTTCTTCCCTTATTCCTGTGCTGCATAAACAAAATCCCTATTTTAACCCAGATTTCTGGTTTGGAAACAAAATATAATCCTGTTGGATTTCCTTGGCCATTAAACAGGTTTTACTGGGAAAAGGCAGTTAATTATTCCTCCAAAACAATGAAATGTGTTTCAGATAAAGAGCTCGTTTCAGTGGAAAGGGAGGGAGGGCGCATTAACACCTGGCTATAGCAGGAAATCCTCTCCAGACACCAGCTCTGCAGCCAGGTTGTGCTGCCCAGCTTTCGAAGGCAGAGAGCTCTTTCCAGGGAGCTGAGGAGAGAACCACAGAGGCCTGGCAGTGGTGAGGGCCTGGCTGAGGCTGTGTCATGAACCGCACCCTGAGCAGTCTCAGGCAGAAGAGCTGCAGGGTAGAGAGGCAGGCTCGTCCTGAGGCAGCGCTTCGCCAGACGCCTGTGCAAAGATTTAAGGTAAGGAGTCCTGGGCTACTGATAAGAAAGGGCTGAAGGTCTGGATCAGGGAACCGAAGCCGGATGGCAGGGAACTGAAGACGGAAAGGGCTGTTGGAAGGGAGAAAGCAGAGATGAGTCAAAGGACTGGCATGGTTCAGGAACATTTGAGGGAGTTAGAAGGGAGGATACGGATGAGCAGATGCTGGGATTATGGCTACAGAGCTGGAGGAGTTCTATGGGATGACAAGGTGCAGGGTGGGCCCATGGGAGGGAGGGGCTGAAATGGGTGGCACGGACGAGGAGGCCGTGGACCTAAGGGTTCCGGTGGGTCATTCTCAACAATTCTGAGTTTGCCTCTTACCTCACCAACTGATGCTCATGCACATATTTGTCTCCCCCACTGAATTGTGCTCTTCTTTTGACAGGGATGATTGGCTCCCTCATGCCTGGCACTTAGGCATTACTGAACATTTTTTAAATGAATGAATAAATAAGTATACATGAACTACAACTAGAACCCAAGTCTAATGCTGACACTTGATGCCTTAACAGCTAAAGAGAATGAGAGAGCTACAACTAAGGAGAAAATTTTTGAGATAACAGTTAAGTGCATAAATCATTTGGTAGAGGCTTTTATATATGATTATAGATATATGTATACACACACATACGTATACATGCAAAATGTATTTCAGAGATTCAAAGAAATAGAAACGTAGATGACCACAGTAAACAAGCCACATTTTGAGTGGGGCCTGCAAAGAAGTATAGCACCAAGTGTACCGGAGAGAGGAGGACTGGAATCTCTGGGGGCAACAGAAAAAGAAAAGAAAAAGAAAATGTATGTTTTTATTTTCTACTATGTGCTCTTTAAAAACTAAATATATTTTGTTAGTTCAGGTCCATATAATTCATTGTGTATTCTTCAGTTGTTCATAATATTTTGATGAATGCTTAAAAATATTTAAAGGCCTAGGAAATAAAACAAAAATTTCAATGGGGAAAAAAAACGAAACTTTTTTCTATTAGGGGAAAGATAAAGTCCCTAAAAAGTATTTTCTCCAGGTTTTCCTCCACCAGGACACCATTCCTCTGCCCCCCGCTGACCGTCACCCTCAACTCTGCTTCATCATTTATCCATATTTAAATATTGGGTTGAGAAGTTTACCCAATAGACAAGGAGTATCCTGATTAAGGGTTTATTTTAGAAGACTTATTTGACAGAAGTTTACAGGATCTACTAGAGGGGAAGGGGAACAGAAAACAGATAAAAAACAATCTAGAGGAGACATAATGAAGGTCTGGGCGATTAGCAGGACTGAGGGACAGAAAAGGACACATTGACTTTAAGACACAATACAGGGAGAGGCAGAAAAGGCCCGTGAGTCACTGGTTATGTACAGTGAAGAACTGATTGAAAGATAAAAGATGATTCCAAGATTTCAATCTGGGGACAAAAGAATAATGGTGGAATCAATGGCAGAAATTAAGAAGGGGATCTGATTTGCAGAGGGGAGTTGATTCTTTTGTTCATTCAACAAAAGTGCTCAGCACTGCTCAAGATAAGTCAATGAACAAGCCTTATCTCTGCCCTTGTACAGAGCAGTGACATAAAGTAAGGAATATGCATAAAAAGGAAGTACATGATATAATATTTGAAGATGAAAAGTGCCATAGGAAAAAAAGGTAGAGCAAGCTGAGAGGAATGACCTTCCTTCAAACAGGAAGGTCAGGATAGGCTCCACTGAGGAGTAGCAAGCAGAGGCTTGAAAGGTGAGAGGCTGGGCATGCACCTATCTGGAGAAGAGCGTTCCAGGCAGATAGTCTTAAGGCTGGAAGAGTTCCTGGCATGGTTGGAGAACAGGAAGGCTAGTGCAGGTGGAGAAGAGTCGGTGATAGTCATAAGAGATGGGATCAGACAGGAAATGAGTGGCTGGATCATGAGGACCCAGGCATTTGAGAGTTTTGGCTTTCATTCTGAGTGATATGGGGAGCCATTGCAGAGTTGGAAAGCAGAGTTGTGACATTGGAAAAGCTTCACTTTGTTGTGTTAAGAATAGTCTGTAGGGAGAACGGTAGAAGCAGGGAGAGCAGTGAAGATGCTATTGCAATAACACAATCAGAAGTGTCTGTGTCATCATCTTGGGATTTCAAGGACACATTAGGGAGCACACATGTTATGGTAAGAATTAGGCGTGGTCTTGCCTTTAACAGGGAATACTGGCAGCTGGCCATGACGAGGCAGAAGAGAACCCACAGATTTTTGCAAAAGCCCCAGGTTTAGAAGTGGGTAAAGATAATGAGCTCAGTTTTGGATTATGATCATGAGATGCCATTTTGGTATTTGGATATACAAATCTAGAATTCAGGAGAGGGAACTAAGTTGAAGATATAAATCTGAGAGCCATTGGCATATCGATGGTATTTAAAGCCATAAAACTAATGAAATCACCAAAGAAAAGAGGGCAGAGAGAGAAAGAAAGAAGACAAAGAGCTGTGCAGCACCAGGGGACCCCAGCATTAGGGGCTCAGAGAGGAAGAGGAAGCTTCAAAGGTGACTGTGAAGGAGTGACCAGCCGTGGGGTCAGGAGGAGGTTTTTAAAGATGAGGGAAATAAGAACATGTTCTTATGATGATGATGACGATAAGTTCAGTTTGAGATACATGAATGATTTTCCCTCTACTTGTGTGTGGTTAGCTCCTTCCCATATTCTGTATCTCAGTTTATACGTTACCTCCTCAGAAAAGCCTTCCCCAACAACCCATTTTGATGCCCCTCCTGCCCCCGTGCCTCTACCTCGGGCCTTTATGTGTTTCTTTCATGGTACCTATTACAGTTTGCTAGTTTAGCCAATTCCGCCTGGTAGAATGCAAGCTCCAAGAGGGCAGAGACCATGTCTGTTTGTCCATCACTCTATACGCAGTGCGCAATAGAGCTAGGATGGAGTAGGTACATGGGAAAATATTTGTTGGATGGATGGATGGATGGATGGATGGATGGATGGATGGGCAGCTTCTTATTTAAGATGTCAAAATGATAAAATAAGATAAAGGAAAATAAAATCTAAGTATTTTGCAGGAAGGGATAATGGTAGAACAGGAAAAAAAGAGAAAATAAGCAAGAAGGATAGAACAAGTCCAAAGTATCTGAGTAGAATGGAAGATGAGCTAAAGGCAAACAGAAGAGGCTACAATTCTAGGAACCATAAAGGCACTACTCAGAAACTAAGGAACCATTTTCAGGGAAGATCAGCCTGAATTAAAGAGAAAAGTTGAAAAATATTAGGCAGAAGGCATGAATCTATGGTAGTTTATAGCTATGATTAGTTCAATTTCAGGGATTGTTACCCCAAAATTTCTACTACTTAACTGCCTAACCCTTACAGTTTGTTTCTAAATGTTAAACTTTAGCAATTCAGTTTCTATAATCCATAAGTGACTTTAAATAAAATGCGACCCCACTGAATATAAAAGGTAATTTATGTATGCCTTTTGAAATAAAAACTTAGGTATCACAATAAAAAATGTAAAATTTATTGAAGGAAGTCATTTTTAAAATAGACCATTCAGAACATAAATGCCATAATTAAGAAGATGAGTTATTATTTATTGTACTCAAAAGCTACACTGGAATGGTGGCTTCTTGAGCCTGGGAATCTGTGTTTTTATGAAGCTCCTCAATGATTCTGATTAACACCCAGTTTGGGGATTACACTTTCCTTGCAACAGTCCCAAACTGCTAGGCTTTTCCAGGTTGTATTTTCTTCCTTCTTTTTTGCTGTCAGCTGTGGGTTCATGGAGTTCCTTTCCCCCCTTTTAATTGACTTTGTATTGGAAAACCAGATCTCCAAGCTAGCTAGTAGTTTACAAAAAGTAGGCTTATACAGGCTCTTAATGAAGAATAAATTTTCCTATGAATTAAGGGCCCATATTTTGGACAAGATCTTTGACTACCCTGATTTTATTTATTTTTTTTATGTTTTTTCTTTCTGAGGTCTGAGCCACATTCCAGGTGCTAATAATAACAGCAAATGGATTTTAAAATAACAAACCTAGAAAACCACGGAAACATTTGCTCTTAATATGAAAAATTAACATAAGCTAATCCTTTTTAAGTGGAATTCTTTTTTAATAGAGAAAAATAATAAGATTTCAAAAAACTGCCTTAACTAACAGATAAGATTGTCTTGGATTATTAGTTACATGTGAAACGTTCATTTTCAGCGCATGCCCCTTGGGTAACATGGTGTCAGAAGACCCATTATAGCTCCACTCCCTGACTTGGAGGTCCTGAAATTTACTGTTGTGATTTTGAATGCACCAGTTAAGGCATTACTAAAACAAGTAGTCGCTAGGGGACCAACGACAGCAAGGCAGGCAACCAGCCTCGACACTGCCCCACGGGCTGGCATTTAGCTGCGAAAACGCAGCATTTGCTTAACACAGTGCTAGTAACAGCGTCTTGAATTTTCAAACCAACATTCTGCTCAGAATCACTCAGCTCTTGATCCTTTGCTCATGCTGAGGTAGGGGAGGATAGAAATGGGGGAGTCCCATTTCCATCACACCTTAACCAACCTCCCCTCCCCGCCACCCAGGAAGCCCATCTCTAACCCCACAATATATTATCTTGAGGAACAATGGTAAGAGGAAGTGAGAGAATAAAGGGTCAAGGAAAGTTTAAAATTCATAATCACACCAGAGTGAGACATTAGAACTAGAAATTACCCCCCTTCATCTTTCCTCCTCTCCCCAGGCCCATTGTGGGAACCGCAAGCTACATTATGGGAGCCTCACGCTTTCCTACAAAAACGTCCTACCCACGTGACAGGCTACAAGGAGACCAAAGCATAATATTGCCCGCAAAGCTAACCCTCAATCTAAACCGTGTTGCTAATATTCAGACCTCTCATTTTCATTGCTAAAGGCAGTTTTTTTACATTTTCAGCATCTTACTGCTTTGACAGGAGGTATATGCTTTAAAAACATTCCATGGAACCTTGGCAGGGGTGTACATTTGAATATTTGCATGTTCGGCTGCTTACCGATCTAGTAACGCCATCAAGGTAAGTCGATCATACCAGACTTTAATCCACTTGCCAGGGAAAATGATAAATTTGTAAAACTGCTCTCGGTTAAATTTTCCTGGTGTTGAAGAACAAGACGAGTCTTCCATGTCCTGACTCAGATGCTTTTAGATACCAAAAGAAACAACAGAGAAAAGGTTTCATACTGACAGGTTACTGTCCTAAATATACATCATAATTTAAACATACAAAAGTCAGATGTTCAAATTTGAAAATGTAATCCAACACATTGCAATAAAATGGATAGTCTAAGAAAAGGGTAAGGATCGACAAAAGGGTCTTTCTTACCAACACACTTTGATTCCATTATAAATTATAATTAAAATTATATCACTCATAATATCAAAACACTATTGTTAGTTAAGACCACTAAACTGTCATGAAAAGTAATTCTTTTGAAAGATAAGAATTCAACACAACATCTGACAGGACTTAAGATTTTGAAAAGTATATTATTTAATGTAATATTAAAATATATATTTAAAGTTCATTAAGACTAAAAAGATCTTCATCATCTTCATCGGCAATATCTCGATCATAGGTGAGGCCTGCTGTAAGAAAAATTGATATTTTTATGGAAAAATTCTGAACCAACAAAACAGAATCATTTGGGGAGATTTAATGCCAGATTAAAAAAATTTAATCCCCAATTTATTTGTAAGAGTAATTCAATTTTGAAAAAAAATTAGTTTTCATCGATTCATTTAACAAATACTTCTGAGCCTTGTACAAAGTTGATAATAAGAATATAAGAATGAATATGGCAGACAGCCCTGGCATCAGAGAGCCAATAAAAAAAAAAAAAATCCCCCAGATATCAGAAGGATCACAGACTCAAAATGAGACGCTGAATTTAAGTTTGAGCCAAACACTGTGCACACTACATTAGAGCTGGACTCTACACCCAAAAAGCAGAAGTGACAAGAGACCTTGACAAATTAAAGCCAAAGCGATCTGTGAGAGGAGGAAGGTGAAGGGCAGAAAGGAGGAAAGAAAGACATAAAAGGGAAAAATTTAAACTTACCTCCTTTGACATCTGATATCCATATTTAAAATGCAAGTAGTTAAATCATCAAATACATGTGGAAGGGAAGGGGCCCCAAATAGCTAAACCACCTTGAAAAAGAAGAATGAAGTTGGAGCACTCACACTTCCTAATCTTAAAACTTATTACAAAGCCCCAGTAATCAAAACAGCATGGTACTGGCACAAGGACAGACATAGACACCAATAGAATAGAACTGAGAGCTCAGAAATAAACCTTCATTTATGTCCAAATGATTTTTTATAAGGGGGCAAAGACCACTCAACTGGGAAAGAACTGTCTCTTTAACAAATGGTGCTGGGAAAACTAGATCTCCATTTGCAAAAAAAAGAAAAAGAGGACCTCTACCTCACACCATGTACAAAAATGAACTCAAAATAAATCATGGACCTTAATACGGGGAAGCATCTTCATGGTTTTGTGTTAGGCAGTGGTTTCTTAGACTTTATACCCAAAGCACAAGCAACAAGAGAAAAAACAGGTAAGTGGGGCCTCATCAAAATTAAAAACTTTTGTTCCTCAAAGGACTTTATCATGAAAGTAAAACAACAACCTACACAATGAGAGAAAATATTTGGAAACCACATATCCAATAAAGGTTTAATACCCAGAATATATAAAGAAATCCTTCAACTTAACCAAAAAAAGACAAACAACTCAATTTAAAAATTGGCAAAAAGACTTGAACAGACAACTCTCCAAAGAAGATATACAAATGGCCAGAAAGTACATGAAAAGTTCAACATTAATAGCCATCAGGGAAATGCAAATCAAAACCACAATGAGGTACCACTTCATACCCATTAGAATGGCTACTGACAAACAAAAAACAGAAACAAAATAACAAGTATTAAAGAGGATGCAGAGAAACAGGAACACTCATTCACTGATGGTGGCAATGTAAAATGGTGCAGCCACTGTAGGAGACAGTTTGGTGGTTACTCAGAAAACTAAGCATATGAGCCCCAACTGAATTCAACCCAGTCAAAGGGCCTTACACCCACAGGAATGGATTAGCTCCAAGAACATGATCTTTTTTGGGATTCACAAAAATTTCAAACTGTCACACCAAGCAATCCCACTACTAGGGATGTACCCAGAAGAATTGAAAGCAGGGGCTCTAACACATATTTGCACACCAATGTTCACAGCAGCATTATTCACAATTGCCAAAAGATGGAAGCAACCCAAGTGTCCATCAACCGATGAATGGATAAATAAAATGTGATATATACAAACAATGGAATATTATTCTGCTGTAAAAAGCAATGAGGTCCTGATGCATGTGACAACATGGATGAATCTTGAAGACATCATGTTGAGTGAAATATGCCAGACACAAAAGAATAAATATTGCATGATCTCACTAATTTGAAACAATTAGAATAAGCAAACTCATAAAGTCAGGGATGGGGATAGAGAATGGGAAGTTAAGGCTTAAAATGTACAGGGTTCCTATTTGGAATGATGGAAATGTTTTGGTAATGGATGGAGGTGATGGTAGCACAACATTGTGAATGCAATTAACAGCACTAATATATATATATATATATATCTGAATATGATTAAAAGGGGAAATGTTAGATTGTATATATGGAAAAAAAAATTTAAAGAATGCAATGGAACTACACTACCCAAACAGTAACCCTCAGTTAAACCATGAACTTTAACTAATAGTACAATTTAAAAATGTGCTATCATTTTGTAACAAATGTTCCACACCAATGCAAGATGGGGGGGGCGGGGGTTGGTATACGGGAATCCTGTATTTTATGCATGATTTTTCTGTAATTTGTTTTTATTTTTCACTCAGCGTTATGTTCCTGAGACTGATCCATGTTGAGTTTTGTAGCTGTAATATATTCATTTTTACTGTTGTGTAATAACGCACTATATGGATATACCATCATTTACTTAGCCATTTTACTGTTGAACATTTACTTTTTTAAATATATTTTTTGCTATTATGCTGCAATTAATATTCTAGGGCATGTCTCCTGGTGCATAAGTGCAAGAATTTCTTTAGAGCATATACCTAGGAATGTAATTGCTAGGAGTGCAAATGTCAGACTTTACCAGATATTCAACTTTACTAGAAATATTCAAATGTAATAGGAAACAAACTGTTCAACTTGTCCAGGAAATGCACAAATTTACCAGAAATGGAATTGCTGGGTTTGGAAATTTTCAATTTACCAGATCACACCAAATTGATTTCTAAAGTAGTTTCCATCACTTTACATTCCCACCAACAGTGTACAAATGTTGCATTTCTCCACATCCTCACCAGCATTAGATAGTGTCAGGCAATTTTTAATTTTTGCTAATCTGATAAGTATAAAATAGCATTTATTTTTATTCAAATTTGCATTCCCTTGATTATTAATGAGGTTTAGCTTCTTTTTCCATTTTAATTTTTCTTCATGAAGTGATTTGCCCATTTCTCTATTGGTTTGCTTGTTTGTCTTTATGTGTGTAATCATGTGTATGTGCATGTATATGTGTGTATATGTATGTACACATGTGTGTGTGTGTGTGTGCGCCTTGTTTAGGAAAGTCCTTTATACCCCAAGGTTGTAAGGATATTTGACTAGATCATCCTCCTTGAAGTTGTATTGTTTTGCCTTTTGCATGTAATTGTTAATCTACCAGGAATCTATTTTTGTATGCGACGTGATATACAACGTGAGATAAGGGTCCGTTTTCTTTTCCATAAAGAAAACCACTGTCCCCATTCCAATTATTAAATTTTTCATGCTTTCCTCACTGATCTACAACACCAGCCTTGTCATGTATCAGGCTTACGTAGCTGTTCTGGTCTGTTTGCCTACCTTTTGACCCGACACCAGTTCCACGCTGATTTAATTACTGCTGCTCTTCAGAAAGTCTGTTGCTGTGACAGACACACACACCCCTTTATCATCTTCAGAAGGGTCACAGCTATTCTTCACCTTTGAACTTCCATATAAATATTAGAACGAGTTTGCAAATCTCACACAAACCCAGAAAATGGAATGTTTGGAATTATATTGCATCAGTAGATAAACTTGGGGAGAAACTACCCCTTTCTGTTACTGTCTTTATGTGAATGTGGTATTTCCCGCCATTTATGTATGTTTCCGTTAATGTCTTTCAATAAAGTGTTATAATTTTCTCCATAAAGGTCTCATTAATTTTTTGTTAGATTTGTTCCTAGATACTTTATATTTTTAATATTATAATAAATATCCTTCTAAAATGATTTTATAACTGTTTACTGATGCTGTGTAGAAATGTAATCAATTTTATATTGATTTTGTATCCAACAACTGGGCTAGACTTTTTTTATTAATTCTAATAATTTATCTAGAGCTTCTTTTGATTTTCTCACAATCATGTCATCTGTGAACAATAAGAGTTTTGTTTATTCCTTTCTAATCCTTAAATGATTCATCTATTTTTTTCCCCTTTTTTCCCTTTGTTCTATATTCTTTTTATATTTCAGACTTTCCACATGAGATCATTTTCTATCTTCCTGAAGTATATTCCTTTACTGAAGGTTTGTTGGTGACAAACTCTCACTCAATTTTTGTTGGAAAATACTTTTATTTTGGCCTTGTTTCTGAAAGATGCAAACAGCTACACAATGTGCACAATTACTTTCCCTCAGCACATGGAAAGTACTTTTCTGCTGTCTTCTAGCTTCTGGTTTAGCTGTTGAGAAGTCAGCTGTCAGAGTAATTGTTGCTCCTTTGCTGTTGGCTTCTTTTTCTCTGCTTCCACTGCCTTCTCCTTGACTTTGGTGCTCCGCACCCTCTATGTCTAGCTGAGTGTCTTAGTCTGCTAAAGCCTGCAAAGGCAATATACAAGAAACGGGTTGACTTTCACAATGGGAATTTATTAGGTTAAAAGCTTGCAGTTCTGAGGCCGTGAAAGTGCCCAAATCAAGGCATCATCAGGAGACCCTTCCTCCCCGAGCTGCAGCTGTGGGCGATCAGCCACAGGGCAGCACCCGTGCCCCTCTCCTCGGGGCCTCGTGGCCTTCAGCTTCTGGCTGTTCCACCTGCGGCTTTTCTCTCAGGGGTTCACTGATTTCAACTTCTGGAGGCTTCTCTCTGTCTCTGTGGATTTTTTGTTTGCTGCTTTTTATTCCTCAGTTTATAAAGGACTCCAGTATGAGGATTAAGACTCAGGCTAGGTCACGCAAAGGCCCTTTACTAATTTAATCAAAAAGTCCCACCTACAATAGGTTTACCCATACGGGAATGGATTAGCTGTAAGGACATGATCTTCTGGGGTCCACCCAGCTTTAAACCATCACAAAGAGCGTTTCTTTTTTTTTCTCTCCTGCTTGGGAGTCTCTGGAATTACTTTCCAGTGGTATGCTGGACAGACAGCTGCTGCTGTCTCTTGAGAGCCGACTGCAGAATATTCAGGAATTTTGCCAACCAGTTGCTAAATTGGTGGTAGTTTGAAATCAGCCACGTTGGTAGTGCTTATACCATGGAAACTGGCAAACATTTTAAATCAAGGACTTTCTTTTACAGAAAGCAGGTTTACAAAGACACCATTAACTGTATCTTTGGATTATCTTAGCCATGAAGTCCTTTGTTTTGTCTTGTTTTTAAAGATTTATTTATTTTATTTACTTTATCCATTTTAACTGCCCCTCCCCCCGCCCCGCTTGCTGTTTTGTGTCCATTCACTGGGCAATTCTCTGTGTCTGTTTCCTGCCCTCTCTTCTCATCCTTCTCCTGTATTCACCAGGATTCAATCCTGGGGATCTCCGATGTGGGAGAGAGGCATTCTGCCACCTGTGCCACCTCAGCTCCTGGTTTTTCGGCGCATCTCATCTTGGCTCTCCCCCGTGTCTCACGTTATCATCTTGCTGCAGGGCTCAGCGGGGCCTGGCTCGCCCATGCGCAGGGCCTGGTGGCACGTGCACCTTCTATATTTTTTTTATTTTACCAGGAGGTCCTGGAGATCAAACCCATATGGCAGACGGATGCCCAACCATTTGAGCTACATCTGCACCCCATGAAATTTTTAATTATTTTTGCTACCCCATTCTTTCCTTCATCTCATCTGGAACTTTAACGAGGAGTATATTTAATCCTTCTCAGTCGATCCTTCATGTCTCTTAACCTACCTTTCATATTTTCCATCTCTTTGCTCTCTGTGCTACATCTAAATAATTTCTTCAGATCTAGCTTCTAGCTCAACAATTCTCTATCCTTACTTGTCAAATTTCCTGTTAAATCTATCAAGGTTTTATTTTCATTAGTATATTTTTTAATTTCTAGAAGTTCCATATGGTGCTATTTCAGTGGTCATTATATGGTCTTTTGCATCTTACTTATTTTTTCAATCCCTTCTTTTATTTCTTTATATGTACTTTATCTATATTCTATATCTGATAATTCCAGTTTCTAAATTTAATAAGAGTCTGTTTCTGCTGACTCTTACAGATGGTGGCATGTTTTCTTGTGTGTTGTGTAACTTTCCACTTACTCACATTTTCCTTGGAAGTTTATTTTTGTGAATTTTTGAGAGCTATATTACAGCTCTGTTCTTCCAAATTAATTCTAACTTCTGCTTCTGCTAGGCACATGGAGGTTCTAGTGACCTGGTACTGCTTTAAGATAAATTCTTTGACATTTTTTGGACCATCCAAATTTCCCTGCTCTTCACCCAACACCAAGATTTGAGACAGGCAGCTTTCCATGCAGATACCTTATGTGGGGGGTGATGACAGTGTGTTCAGTTAATCCTAACAGTGGGATATGATGTCGGGGGATCCCAAATTAAGCAGAGAAGCCCCCATTAGACTTCTCTCCTTGTGCTTTGTCTCCTATTCTCAGTGCATGGAGGCTGTGCAAACCAAAACTCATATTTGTCTCCTCTTTCACTGGTTAGCCATTGCATACCAGTAAGCCTTTTCAAAACGCCCCAGTCCCCCTGAAGATTTTCTATTTCTAATCTGTATTTTGATTTATTTGACTCTGCCCTGTATTGTTCCAAAAAGGATTTAAAGTAGGCTCTAAGTTGCCGAACACTGATAAAAATAAGACAGAGGAGACCAAATAAGACAAAGAAAAGTGAAGGGATGAGAATGGTCTAACAGAGTGCAGGTATCTTATAAAGGTATTGCACATTTCTCTGTGGCTGATACAGCAGAAAGGTATACGTGAGTAGACCAAATAATTTTTTCCTAATTTGATGGAAGTCATTAGTGCCAAAATGTCTGGCACGCATGAGGGCAGCAAACCAGCTTTATGGAGGACCACTGGCAGAACTCTCTGAAAAAAAGCAGATTTTACCAGCTCACTGTTCCCAGATGTTAATTCACTGATTTAGCTTATGGAACGTGGAGTTACTCAGAATATAAAATATTAATGCAAAGGGCATTTCAAGGGAAAGTTGATCCATCATGAGGCAATACACAGGACTTACGAATGGATTATTAAAAGAAAGTTGAGATTGTAAGTGCTGCTTGTGTCTGGAATTTTATTCAAACATAAAAGAGAGCTTATGGCATGGTATCATGTCAGCAGAAACATCACCTTCTTTTAGTGATGATGAATTTGTGGTTTATAATAAGCCCTCCCCCCCAAAAAAGGGATCATTTTCTTTTATACCGCATGGGCAAAGAGTGCACATAAGAAATATGTGCCAAGGTGACCACATATTTGTATTTGTGACGTAGGAATTCATATATGATGCATCAGTAGGTCAAGTGTAAGCAAGAGTGACAATAACATTCTCCTGAATAGTAAGAAAGCTACACTTGGGACACGGTGCCCTTCTTAGATTAAGGCTTAATATTATACCCTTAGCTGTTAGTGAAGGTCAGTATATTAAAAAATCACATAAAGACTATGGCTACATTTTTGGTAAAACTTATGAAAGATTCTGGAATACTGTGCTGCTTATTTCTGCTTAAGTGAAAATTCTTGATTAAAATTTTTTTTCTCAGATTTTAATGCAAAGAAAGATTTGATTTCCTTTATGGAAAAACAAGATCCATAGAACTCTTGTTTTCAGTACCAAGGAAGCTTAGAACTAAATTTTTTGGTGAATTACAGCAATTTCTCCTCCTAACCTGTTTTCTCATACAAAATTCAAATTCAAATTTTTCTCGTCATTTTAATACCATTCCTTTATTCATTCATCCAACAATTATTTGTTGTACAGATTATTTAAGTCAGATACTATACGCAATATGTGCTGAGAGTGCAAAGGATAACAAGACAAAATTCCTAACTTAAAGGGGTTTAGAAATGTCTTGGGAATAGGTCAGCAAACTAGCAATGATAATAGCGTGATACATATCTATAAATATAAAAATATCTATCTCTCTATTCATATCATTACCATATCCATTTCTATCTCAATAGCTATACCTACAGGGGGTGGGGAGGGAGAAGTGAGTCACGGGAGCATGCAGGACTGATATCCGGTGGGGGGGGGGTGTGCATCAGGAAGGGAAGAGGGCGGAGATCCTGGAAAGCCTCAGCAGGCAGAGCTGAGGACCCACAAGGGAGACTGAGGAGCTTCATTTCAGCGACTATGTCTTTGATTGTAACTGGCCTAAATAATGAAAGAAACGAATGCATGGACAAACTGACAAAAGGCTGCTTGGGTCTCTGATTCATTAAATAAGGCTTGCCAAAGACTAGCCTGTCACATTGCCCAGTAAGTCAGGCCTGCACGTTTAATCTACTAGTATGAAAAAGACAACGGGAAAAGCTGGGAGTGGTGTAAGTCAAGCTCAAGTTCTTTGTAAGGAAACAAGCTGACTGCATGTGCTCACACTCCCCACATGGATCTGTGTTTATAGCCTAATGCCCAAGGCACATTTAGTGAATCCGAATTATCAAGAACAACTCAAACTATGATCAACATATTCTGTTTAAGAAGGCAGGGACGTATAGAGTACATTCCAGAAATATTTTGAGTGGAATTAAATATATAAGAATATAAAAGACTATCCCCCAAACTTACTGGAAAATTCTACTGTCCAAAACAACCACCTTCAAGAGTCCCAGATAACTAATTAGAGTGCTGGTAATACAAATACTTGCTACCAATTATTAAATGCATCCTTTTGCCATATAATGTCTCTAATCCTCAAACCCCCACAATAGCTGCCACGCAGCTGTTATTATTCCCATTAATATGAGAAAAATGGGAAGCTGAGGCTCTGACAGGTGGGTCATTGCCCCAGGTCCAACATTATTATTT
>JAQZBX010017918.1:23003-35297 GCA_029593785.1 Cabassous unicinctus | reverse complement strand
ATGTAAACTATATTCCTTGGCTAGTATAATGCCTCAATATGTGTTCATCAATTGTAACAAATGTACAACACTAATGAAAGATGTTTATGTGGGAAAGTGTGGGAGGAGGGGTGGGGTATATGAAAATTCCCCATATTTTTAATGTAACATTTATGTACTCTAAAGCTTCTTTAAAAATAAAAAAAATTATGAAAAAAAAACGAACAAACAAAAAACAGAACTGAAAGGGGAAACAGACAAATCTACCATTATAGAGAAACAGAAAATTTGAACCACACTGTCAGTCAACTTGAAACTAGTTGACCATTATAGGCCATTCTATCCAACAACCGAGTAGTGCAAATTCTTCTCAAGTGTAAATGTAACATTCACTTACTTAGATCATATGTTGAGCTCAAAAACAAGCTTCAGTAAATTTATAAATATTGAAACCACACAGAGTTTGTTTTCTGATCACAAAGGATTTAAAACAGAGATGAGATATAGAATGGCAACATGAGATTTGTCAAATATTTAAAATTTTTAAAACATACCTCTGAATAATCCCTGGAGAAAAAAGAAACCATATGGGAAATTAGAAAATACTTTGAACTGAATTAAAATGGAAACAATACATCACAATTTATGGGAGGCAGTTAAAAGAATTTTTAGAGAGAAATTCATAGCATAAATGCGAATGTTAGAAAAGAAGAATGATAGCAAATCAGTATTCTGTGTTTCTGCCTTAAGAAACTGAAGAGAAAAGCAATTTGAAACAAATTAAGCAGAAGAAGGAAATGGTAAAGATAAGAGCAGAAACCAGTGAAATCGAAAATAGAATAATGTAGAGAAAAATCCGTGAAACTAAAAGCTTGTTCTTTGTAAAGATGAATAAAATTGATTAACCTATAGCCAGACTGACCAAGAAAGCACACAAATTAACAATATCAGGAATGAGAGAGGGCCATCACTACAGATGCTGTAACATTAAAAGAATAGTATGGCGTAGCATAAACATGGTGCCAATAAGTTTGACAACTTAAAGTGGAAGCATTCTTTTGAAACATGTCAAAACTCAGGATAAAAATGGAACATTTGCATACCCCTATAATAATTACAGTAGTTGAATTTGTCACACAGGAAAATGCAAGCCCAGATAGCTTCACAGGTAAATTATATTAGAATTTGTCACACAGGAAAATGCAAGCCCAGATAGCTTCACAGGTAAATTATATTAAATATTCAAAGAAGAAATCATACTAGCCATACCAAAACTTTTTCAGAAAATGGAAGAGGAGGGAACACTTCCAAACTTATTTTCTGAGGCTGCATTGCTCTTACTTAAAATGCACACAGACATGAAAAGAAGAACACCGACTGATACCCCTCATGAATATAAATGGACAACTCGTTAGCAAAATATTAGCAAATATGATACAGCAATATAGAAAAAGGACAATACAGCATAACCAAGTGGGGTTTATCCTTGGAACACAATCTTGGTTTCACACTCGAAAATCATGCAGTGCAACTCACCATATTATCAGAAAAACTTAGGAAAACCATATGACCATCTCTGGAAAATAGGAATAGAATGAAACTTCCTCAAATTGATGAAGACATCTACGAAATCCTACAAACAACAGCATAATTAGTGATGAAAGGGTAAACCCTTTTCCCCAAAGTCAGGGAATAAAGGAAGAATGCCTACTCTAGTCATACTTATTCAATATTGCCCTTGTGGTCCTAGCCAGTGCAATAAGGCAATCAGCAAACCAGTCAATCAGCAAAGTCATGCAGATGTGAAAGAGATAAAAAAAACAACAACAAAAAGCTATCCGCAGGTGATGTAATAGTGTGGGTAGAAGATCTTAAGGTATCTAAAATAATGTTTTAATAAGTGAGTTTGGCAAAATCAGGATACTATATATATCTTTAATCAGTGAATATTTGGAATTTGAAATTAAGAATATAACATTTACAGTAACATACAAAAGCATGACATACTTAATGATAAATGTGAAAATACCTTCATGTCTTGTGCACTAAAAATTACAAAACACTGCTGAAAGATGTTAAAGAAATAAAGATATATTCCACATTCAAGGATCTGATGACTTAATATTGTTATGGCATGAAATCTCACCAAATTGTTCTATAGATACAATGAAATCCCAGTCAACACTTCAGAGGACTTTCTTTAGAAATTATAAAGCTGATTTTAAAATGTATATGGAAACGCAATGAACAAAACAATTTTGAAAATTTACATGGAAATGAAAATGAACACAAGAATTTTGAAAAATGAGAATTGAATTTGGAAGATACTACTGGATCAGAATACTTAGTATAAGCTACAGTAATCAACAAAGTTCAGGATTTGCATAAAAATACATATATTGTCAATGGTGTGTCAATAGAGAATATACAAATAAACTCACACAAGTGTCATTTTGATAAGCCTGGCAATGTAATTCAATAGAGAAAGAAAGCCTTTTCAAAAAATTGTATTTAATAATTGGATATTCATAAGCCACAAAAAGGAAAGGAAAACTAACTAGTACCTCACACCAGACACAAAGATGAACTCAAAATGGGTTGTAAACCTAAGTGTAAAAGAGAAGAAAATGTAGAGAAAATCTTTATGACCTTTGGGCAAACAAGTCTTTTCATAAATATGACACAAAAAGCATGAAACATAAAAGAAAAATTGATAAATTTAACTTCATCAAAATTCAAAAGGTCTTTGAAGGGCAGCATTAAGGTAATTAAAGGCCAGCCACGATCTGGGAGAAAGTATTCACAGTGCACATAGCTGATAAAGGACTTGCATCCAGAATATTCAAAGAAATGTTCCGAGTCAGTAATAAGACAACAGCCAATTGGAAATGTGCAAATTACTTTAAGAGACTGTTCACAAAAGATCCACAATGACCAACAGGTACAGCACTCAGATCATCAGCCCTGAGGGTCGTGATTGTAGCTGAGATAACAACATTGGTATGCACACGTACCAAAGGTGAGAAGGTGGGGCGATTTGAGCTCGTACATTGCTGGGGGGAGATAAAATGATACAATTGTTTTGGAAAAGTGTCAGGGTTTTTTCTTTAAAAAGTGAAAGAGAAAGGGGGTTGATGAAGAAGGGGCACAGAGGAACTGGGGGGGGGGGTAACTGATGGAAGTGGTACAAACGATGTGTGTTCATTTGCCAAAATTCAATGCACCTGTGCAGAAAGCATCCGCCTAGGTGGCCCTGCGCCACCCAGAAAGGCCTGCTGGTAGGGTGGGCCCTCGACTGACAGCCGAGCATTTGGATTCCAGAGGCTTCTACCACGCCCGACTGGCCAGGTGGCTCGTGGTGCCAAAGCCGTTGGTGCGAACGACGTGGTTGATGCGGCACACCTGCCTGCCTCCCGAGCGTCTGGGGCCGGGGCGAGCTGCGCAGAGCGCGGCCTCACGACCAGCCCCAGCCGAAGCCCCAGGCCGGGTCCCCAGCGCCCCTCCTGCTGGGCGCGTCTCCCCACGCCCCGGCGTGGCCGTGCTGAGGAACAGGTGTCCTGTGTGATCGCCGGGAGGGGGCCGTGGGGGCCCGCGCTTGGCTTCCCCCAGAGGCCCCCCGGTCTTGCCTCCTGCTGACTGCGCGTCTGAGTTTCCGCTGTCGTCAGCCACAGCCGTGAGTCCTCCTCCTGGGCCCTGGGGGTGGTCTCGGGGACCCCAGAACTCCACCCGACAAACGGTGCCTTTCGTCGTTAGTCAGTTAAACCTCGATAAAGCAGGTTTAAAAATACGGATGGGAAGGTAGAGAAAGTAATAGAGGGCCGGTCTGGAATTCTAATCCATTCCTATCCTATCCAAGATCAGTCCCATTTGCACGTTGTTGGCCTGGTGGGGTCGGCAGCCCCTGGCTCCCACCTTGCCTATTTGCTTTCCCATTCAGCCGCCATGCGCAGTGTGCCAGGCACGCGGCGAGGAAACCACAGCCTCCCTGCTCTCCAGAAGCTTCCACTCTTTGTAGAGGCAGGAAGAAAAAACAGACAAGATAGGAAGAGAGCATAGAGCACAGTAAGAGGGGAAGAGGGCCAGGGTTTTGTGGGGCTGCTTGGGGGCTGGAGGACCCTCTCGTGAGAGGACTTGAACTTGGCCTAGTTAACCAGAAGGAGCTGGTCTCGAGATGCCAGACAGACCTTCCTTTCCCGACAGGGAGCGGCCAGTGCCCAGAGCCAGGGGTGCCTGTGGCCGCCCTGGGAGGGGCTGGAGAGGTTGGGGGCGGCTGCACAGCCCCCCGTGCTCTTGAAGGAGTTTGAGTATCACGCCGGCTGTGCTGGAAACCCTCAGGAATGTTTTGGTTGGGGAAGTGCCATGACCTGAGTTATTTCTGAAAGCCTCTCTGGCTGTGGGGACACTCTGCCGGCTGACCCCTCTCCGGGCCTCAGTCTGCTTACCTGGGAGGTGAGCGCATTGGAGGAACCGGCCCTGCGGCCCCTGCTGGCTCCAACCTCCCGGGTCACTGCGGTCACGCTGAGCCGCGCCCCTGCGTCTTGCCCTCACTTCTCTCTGCTGTCAGCATCCTATGTGCCCTCTGCCACCCCTCAGGTTCTTGCTTAGTGGAGGGGACAGGTGCAGGTGCAGGTGAGGTTTGCCATTAGCTATGTATTTGCCTGCAGTGCCGGTCAGCCCGGGTCCTGACCCAGGTGCATCCTCTCTTCCTTGCCCTGTCATCCTCGAGAAAAGACGTTCACTCACTCATGGCCAGTTTAATTAGGAAATGCCCTGAAGTGCCCCCATGAAAAAATATTAATGCCTTAATAAAGACATTAAAATGAAATTAAAATTAAATGAGACTTGAAAAGAAATTAAGTTAAATTTAAATTGAATGAATTTTTAAAAAGAGAAGAAACACGCAGGGCAATCTCCTGCTATTCCCAGGAAGCCAGAAGTAGCAAGGAACGGGGAAGCTGGGGTTCTTATAGTGAGGTTATTCAGTAGAGACACCCAGAAGGAGAGATTTCCCCACACCAATTTAAAGACAAAATGCTCCCCAATACTATGGAATCTCTCATAAAAGTGGTTGCACACCATGTCATGATGAGCCTACGTCTCAGCAGGAAAGCAGCCCCATGGTTCAGTTTCCCAGCCTCGCCGCTATCTAGATCCACTTCCTAGGTGACCTCTGCTGGTCCAGTGACTTTAAAGTTAATTTCTACACTGACAACCCCGAAATAGACATATTCAAAGTCCTTTATCCAATTGCATGCTTGGCATATTTTAAATCTAAATAGGTATCTCCAAGTTAAATTGTCCAAACTTACTGCTTGACCTTCTTTAAATCTCTCCTCTTGCTATCTTCCAAATCTGAGTAAATAGCAATATCATTCACCCAATGCCCAGGCCGTTAATTTAGGGCTGTGATTCTCA
This sequence comes from Cabassous unicinctus, assembly GCA_029593785.1. Taxonomy (NCBI): domain Eukaryota; kingdom Metazoa; phylum Chordata; class Mammalia; order Cingulata; family Chlamyphoridae; genus Cabassous; species Cabassous unicinctus. The sequence continues at coordinate 29,903 of JAQZBX010017918.1, read as the reverse complement.
AATTTTAGCAGCCATCAGAATCACCTAGAAGATGTATTAAAATGCAGATTGGGGAAGCGGTTGTAGCTCAAGTGGTTGAGTGCCTGCTTCCCATGTATGAGGTCCTGTGTTCAATCCCTGGTACAGGATGTGTAGATCCATTGCAGGTGATGTGCCACACTAATGAAAGATGTTTATGTGGGAGGTAGTGGGAGGTGTGGGAGGTGGGGCATAGGGGAATCCCTATAATTTTTGTGTAACATTTATGTAATGTAAGTATCTTTAAAAAAAATTTTTTTAATTATTATTTAAACAAAAAAATAAAATAAGATAAAGCCCTATATTTCTCCAAAAAAAAAAATGCGGATTGCTGGAATCTTGCCCCAGATTTTCTGATTCAGTTGTTCGATGGAGTGGGCTTAGAGGATTCGCATTTCTTTGCAAGTTCCCAAGTATTATGGATTGAATCATGTCCCCCCAAAAGAGATATTGACGTTCTCATCCCCAGTACCTGTGAAGGGACCTTCTTTGGAAGTAGGGTCATTGCAGGCGTGACAGGTTAAGATGCGGTCATGATAAATCGGGGCTGGGCCCTTGTAAGAGGAGAAGAGACCCGACACCAAGCGGAGGAGGCCACGTGATGATGGAGGCAGGCCAGAGCCATGCGGCGCCAAGCCAAGGAGCGCCAAGGATGGCCGCTCCCCCAGAAGCTGGGGGCAGGGGGGATTTGGAACCGCTGCTCCTCAGAGCTTCCAAAGGTACCGACCCCACTGGCACCTTCATTTCGTACTTCTGTCCTCCAGAACTGGGAGGGAAGACTTTTCTGTTATTTGTGGTCCCACAATCACGTTTGGAGAAGACCGCCTTAGCATTAGACTCCCTTTATGTCAATCCCATAGACAAGCTAGCAACAAATCTGCTGTCTCTGCATCCAACAGCTTCCCAGAAGCCAGCCGCTTCTCACTACCGCCATCACTGCCTGCCCTGGCAATTGAAATCGCCTCCTGACTGGCCTCCTGCCTTCTGCCTCTGCCCTCTTCCAGTGTATTCCCCTACGGCAGCCAGACCGGTCCTTCACAGTGTAAGTCAAATTGAATCATCCTCTGATCCAAACTCTCCAATAGTTTCCCGTCACACTTGGAGTAGAATCCACAGTCCTCACAGCAGTCAGGGAAGTGGGGCGAGAGGCTGAGCCGCCGGTGTAAGCTGGACAGCAGGCAAGCGGCGGAGCTGGGGTTGAGGCAGAGTCAGCTGCCTCCCAAGTCTTTGTCCTGAGCCACCAGGATTTTCCTGATCATGGGTAAGGAACAAAGAACAGGCCCCTGGTGCCTGCTCTTGGGTGGCACCGTCCCAATCCAGAGCCAGCCTCTCGGTCATGTGAAGTACCACTCGTGGCATGATGTTGAGAGTCTTGGCTAAGTTGAGCTAGAAGTACGCTAGCTAGCCTACGAGTGCTTTCTGCAGAGTGTGTAAAAACAATATTCATTTAAGACCGTTCACCAAATTGGCCGGAAATGGAGCAGAAGGATTGAAGATTTTTTATTCAAGTTTATGTAATTTTTTATTTACTATTGATTTGGGCGGCAGCTTATTAAAAATATTAAAACCATGAATGAAGCAAGTTACCCTGAACTTGTTATAACCAGTTCTTCATGCTCGGAGGGCTTGGTAAACTTTACAGATGTATTTATTTAAGACCATTCTCATGAAAAATAGGATAGATTGGAAGAAGGGAGTGAGGTTGGTCTCTGGAATATATAATCACTTTAAAAGGACACTATTTAAATGCATTTTTTGAGAATAATTTTGTGCCTTTGGGCAAGTCCTGAAACATCAGGCATTGTTATTCATGTTTTGAAAATAGGAAATGCTTTCCCCATGGCCAGCAGCCCTTTCATGTTTCTTTATTATAATTAGCACATGACTTGATATTCCCACCAAAGAGGTTGGAGGAGTTGGGAATATTGGTGGGAGTAATTTTGTACCAGTATAACTCAGAAAAAATGATAGTTCCTTTCTATATTATAAATAAATAATAATAAAATTAATAGATAAATGAGTGTATGTTTATAATATGAATACAGGCAGTCCACACCTACACACTGCATGGGCGTGTGGGACTGTAAAAATGATCATGCCAGCTGAAGCCCTGCAAAGTAATCTTAATAATCAGTGGGAAAAATTATGATTGTTCTGTGACTTTTAAAATTTTTTGCAAACTATTTAAAAACTCTTACTCTCAGCATAGGAAAATGAAAAAAGTGAAACTAATATTTATTTGTGCATTGTAATTTAATACGTAAGAAGCATGGACAATTGAAACATTTCATTTCTTCATAAAAACTTTTCAAGAGCAGTTTGAACAGTGCTTGCCTTCTCATCTTAAGATACGGTGTGAGCATCTTTTCTATGTGTTAGCAAATTGTCACCCTCCTTTCTGAGTTTGGATCAGCTTCCAACATTTTACCCTTCGCGCTTTCAATGCCATGAGGTTTTTGCCAGCATCACTTGCTCCAGGAAGTCTCCATCCTTTTTGTAGCGGTCACTTTCCCCATGAGTGTTATTCCACCGTCCCCATGTCCTCTGCCTCCACCCACAGCCTCTGGGACAGCAGTGGTCAGCTATCTCTTCCATAGCCACTTTGAGGTTTGAATCAGAGTCATCACTTCCCTTTTCTTTGCTGCTTTTTCATCTTTGGTGGCCAATTCCTTCTTTTGTTTACTCATTTTTATAAAACATCCCATGGGCTTATCACTGGGAGGCTAGGAGGTGACACAACTGCATGCTTTGCTGTCTGTGATAAATATTCAAATTTTCTAAATGTTTCAGGATTCTGCTCTTGAGATTGTTCCAGACAGATCGATCTGTAAAATTTCATTTATTCTTCCGTTTATTCACTGAGTCAGTCATTGAACAAAAATGAATGAGGCCTAGTGCTAGATTTTAAGTTACTTTTCTCTGAAGTGGGAGCTGAGAGGAGGTTGCTATTATCTTGTGAAACATGAGGCATTGGTAGTCTTAGGAGAACTTGTAAAGGCACCTGTAGATACCAAGCTGGCTGGTGGCCAAACCGATTCTGTTCCTTAGTACGATATTGTTTATTCATCCAATTGTCAGTTCCTCTTAGATGCATAGATAGTTCATAAAACCTTTTACAGACCCCCAGATTTCTTTCCTCTTGTTTCTCAAAAGTGCAAAGATTGGCATCAGATAATGTGACATTCAGAATTGCTGCCTTGATCAACTGCAACAGAACACACACACAGTACAGTGGCTAACATGTGAGCTTGGCATTTGAAAGATGATGTTTAAACGTCAGGCTTTTACCCTGATGATTTTAATATTTTAAAAAGTAGAATCTAATGCACAACGAAGTGAGGAAAGTGATTCAACATGATAGTAACTGATGCATCAGCAGATGCCCAAACAGTGCTGCTCGCCTGAAGGAAAGGATAAGACAAGATGTGGCTTGAAATGGATTTCAAGTATCTTTTTTTAATGAAGTACATATGGCAGGCAAATAACTTGTGTGTCAATATGCAAAGCGTACTAGTTTTCAGTGGGTTTTTCCAGAGATAAACTCACCTGGAAACACCTGTCCGCGTACCTTGTCATTTTTTTCTGGATGTGTCACTGCTCTGGCTTTCTGCTGCTAAATTTCTATGACCTGTGGATTTCCAGATAATATATGATTACTACGCATTTAAGAGAAATGTGTATTCATAAACCCAATATTTATAGATGTTTGTAAACAGGAGGACATTTGGCTTACTCTGCCATATCACCAAATCAGAAGTTTTGGTTTTCTTAAATTCCTTCAAACTCCCTCATTTATATCATCTGCCTGGGCTTCTAGGTATTTGAATGGGTTACTTTTCCTCCAAATTCTACTGACCTCCCTCGGGTCTCTCTGTCCTTGTGGCTAAGACGTTCTTGCTGTCCAATGCCAGCACACCCTTTCCTTACCTTTCCCATCAGTTCTTATTTACTTTTGTTTGTTTTAATTTTCCTTTGCTTGTTTTCCTTTTTCTCTAACAATCTTTGCACCCCAAGATTGTTGAGACAATAAAGTACCTTTCCCTTTGGCAAGATTTTGAGTTTCTTAGTTATAGATAGCTGGCTAAGTTGCAAATGCAGTGACTGCCATTGCACCAAGGTGGGGCCAGGTTAGCCCAAACAAGGAGACGCTGGCCACACGGCCCAGCGTCTATAACTATCTATAACTAAGAGACTGTTTGGGTTTACTGGATGCTAAAGCAAAATATCATGCAGTGGGTTGGCTTAAACAACAAGAATTTATTGGCTCATGGTTTTGATGCCAAAATCAAGGCATCATCAAGACAATGCTTTCTCCCTGAAAATTGCAGCATTCTGGGGCTGGCTGCCGGCGATCCTTGGTCCTGGGCTTCTCTGCCACAGGACGATGCACGTGGCGGCCTCTCCCTTCTCTTGTGGGTTCCATTGACTTCCAGCTCCCGGCTGCTCCCTCCAGCTTTCTCGCTCTGTGGCCTTCCCCACAAGGCCTTCAGTAATAGGATCAAGACACACCCTGGTTCAGCTGGCCACACCTTAGCTGAAGTACCCTCATCAAAAGGTCCTATTTATAGTGGGTTCACACCCCCAGGAATGGATGAAGTTGAAGAACATATTTTTTCCTGGGGTACACACAGTTCCAAGCCACCACAGAGTCTACAGAATGAGTACAAGGATCTTTCTACTTTTTTCCCCAAGGAGTCGCTGTTTCATAAGACAAAGTAAATACATAAATAGAGGCTATATTTTTCTTAATTAAGCTCCAACAGCCTTGCAGATAAAGTATGTGTGTGTGTGTGTGTGTGTGCTTTACAGATTTGAAAATTAGGTTGTCCATCTTTCCTAGTCTTTGATGCAGTGAATTCAGATGTTCATAAGTATTTTAGTGAGAAGCAGTGAAAGCCTACACTAGGGCTGCTTGGCACCCACTGCCCATGGGGATGCCTGACCAGAGGCAGGTCGGGGTAGTGGGTGCCGCATGGACCCTGCCTTCAGGCTGCCTGAAATTAAACCTGGTTCTTAACCTCTCTAAATTTAAGTGAGTTCCTTAACCTCGCTTAACTGCAATTTCTCAGCTGCAAAATGGAGTTAGTAATAGTGCTTTCCTAATGAGCCTATCAGGGGGAATTCATGGGTTTGTATTTATAATGCGCTTCCATGTCAGGATTTGATAAATGATTATGATGATAATGTCTGTAATTCTCTACCCATAGCCATGTATCCAGTAGGGCTCCATTGGCCGCCCAGGGAATCCTCAAGCTAGGATGAAACTGCTGAGGTTAATCTGTCATCCAGCATAAAGCAAAAGGCCCGCCCTCTTCCTCCTCCAGGCTGCCAAGACGCCACTTAAACATGTCTGGGTGGTGCCCACTGAGAGAGGAAAAATTAAAATATCAGTGAGGTAGGAGATCATGTATTATATAGACAGCTGAGAAGTAATATGACTTTAGTTCTGTTATACTGGGTTAGTTTAAATTTTAAAATACCAAAGTACTCTTCTTTAGCATATAAATCAATGAGTCCTTGTTAGCAGTAGTTATGCAAGTTTTAAATTATGTGCCTTCTTCTGGAATGCATATGAAATGTATGCTCGTCGTTTCCATGTATATATTATATATATCATGTGTAAAGATTTAATTCTACATGGATGGCATCAGTTTCTACACACCAATATTTAACCACTCTGGACCTGTATTGCTTCATCTTAAAATATGGGGAAGCCAACACCATCATGGGGAAATCACCGAAGTCAAACGAGATCTTACCGGTATCCACGTAAGGCGCCTCGTGGACGTGGGTGCCTTCCCTTTGCTTTAGACGCTGGGCCGTGTGGCCAGCGTCTCCTTGTTTGGGCTAACCTGGCCCCACCTTGGAGCAATGGCAGTCACTGCATTTGCAACTTAGCCAGCTAGCTATAAAGAATTCTTAGAGGTTTCTGTTGTTGTTGTTATAAATGTAAGAGCTATTTATTGCCTCCAATTTTCAAATAAAGCATGTTTCAGGCCCACCTTCAAGTTTCTTTAATGTAGCAGGTCCAATTCATGGCGAAAGTTTATGATAGCCAGATGATACCTAGCAAGAGGAACAAGGAAGAGGTGTGCAGCAGGCCAAGTCCAGAGAGGCCAGGCACGAGCTCCCAAGCCCCTGTCCCGCTCAGGCGGCAAAGGAAGTGCGCTTTCTCTCTGGCAGGGCACTCCAGGGGCTGGCGTGGAACATTTCTGCCCAGGGAAGCCCGTTTGAGCCTCGGGTCCAGGGCTGGTCCCACAGGTCCATTCTCTTATGCAACCAGGCATAGAGATGGAAGCTCGGGACCCCAGGTACATCATCAATCTTGATATTTGCTCAGAATAATCCAGTAAGTTCTGAGACAGTTGTATAGCATGCCCCATTACCGCAGGCGTGCACAACCGCATTATCAGTCACTGACAGAGCTTCTAGGCTCCCCTGGAGATATGCAGATATTTAGAAGCCAGACGTGCTGTGTAGTGAACATTACGCAGAACTGGGGAAGGGGCTCCATTTAGGGGCAAAGGAGACGCAGCTGGGACACGGGGACCGTGCAGGGCTGACCCTGAGGAACGGAGGCCCTGATGCTGGCAGAGGCCGGTCATGTACATGTGGGCAGGTTGTTCACTGTACAACTCTGGGGGTAGCGTTCCCATGCACAGTCATCATAGAATTCTGCATTTATCATGACGATTTTCTGGCAGATTGTGGTGAAGAGTCTTAAGGAATGGCTTTTTCTAATACTTAAATGTGACATTTGGGAGAGATGTGGGGAGGGAAATGAGAAATCAAATGATATATGTTTGATAATATCACCAAGAAATCCATGTATTTTAAATAAATAGTTCAAAGACAATGACGCTGTGTTGGACAGAGCAAGAG
>JAQZBX010017918.1:0-16676 GCA_029593785.1 Cabassous unicinctus | reverse complement strand
GCCACCACCTCCAGCCCAACAGCCCACAGCTAGGCTAGCTGCCCATATCCATGTCCAGACATTGGCCTAACAGGACTGGAAAGGTCTCTTCACAGCATCCATTCCCCTTCTGGGAATATCTCCTTAATTCCCCTTCCAGGAAGCACCTCATCTTGGTCCACAAGGATTGGCGAGAGCCGTGTCCAGGGGTGGGTACCAGGTCCAGGCCTAACCAACAGGAGCCGTCCTTCTCTCCCACCACCAGTTGTCGCAGGTTGGGGTTGGCCCTCACCAAGCTGGGCTTGCTGTCATCGGGGCTCCTGCTGTCCAGGGACACTGGTAGACTGGGGCATATTGGGGTCCCCGGTGGAGAAGACTTGCCTGAAAGGGAGGCCATAGATCATGGTCATGGTGAGAGGCAGAAGGAGACTGCAGCCCAGTGACGTGACTAGGCCCATTCCTGAGGCCGTGGGAGTCCTCTTGAGGAGAGCCAGTGGGCCGCCATTTTGCCTCTGCTACACGGACCGGCACTCCTGTCCCTGGCCACAGAGAAAATCCTTACAAACACCATCATTGTTGGAGTTTGGGTCTGTTTGTCCCTTTAAACTGCAAGCTCCCCCATGGCCCCTTTGTCAACCCTCTTAAACCCAACATTCGGCACGGGAAAAGGCAGGCAGTAGGTACTCAGCTAAAGCTTCTTGAAAAAAACACCCCATCGAGTCACCTACCCTCCATTCTCGTGAAACCAGTGTTGTCCTCCCAGGATAACCATGGCCCTGTAAACTTCAGTGGCAAATCCCCAGGTCTAATCTAGGCTTCCTAGGAATCGTCCTCCAGGAAAGTAGGGATGGCATCCTCATTCCCTCCAACCTAAATTCCACTGGACCCTTGAGGAAGAATTTCAGTCCCAGGCAAAGACCGAGGAATCCTCCACTTGGAATCTCCCTACCCTGCCCCTCCCCTGACAATCAAGAAATCCACTGGGTCTGAAAATGATCTTATATATAAATGAAAAGTGGGCTGATCCCATACAGTTGTCTTGATCAAAATGCCAGTTGACCATTGGCCAATATCCACCATTGTGTGTAGCCTAGAACCATGAATATTCTTTGGATACAAATCTTGGGCCTGGTTTTGGTAGATTAATTCCTCATTTCCAATGCCTCCTGCATCCACAGGCTATAGCCATTTAGAAATCCACTTAGCAAAACACATCTAAAGAGCCTGGTAAGAGCAGCAGGGAAGCCAATGTGGCTCAAGTGATTGGGCTCCTGCCTACCACATGGGACGTCCCGGGTTTGGTTCCTGGTGCCTCCAGGAGAAGATGAGCAAGACAGCGAGCTGGCATCATGGACTGGCGCAGCGAGCTGATGCAACAAGATGATGCAACAAGGAGACACAGAGGAAACACAATGAGAGACACAACAAAGCAGGGAGCAGAGGTGGCTCAAGCGATTGAGCACCTCTCTCCCACATGGGAGGTCCCAGGTTCGGTTCCTGGTGCCTCCTAAAGAGAAGATGAGCAGACAGCAAATGGACACAGCGAGTGCAAACAAGGGGGGTGGTGTGTGTGAATAAATAAATAAAATCTTAAAAAAAAACAAAAACAGCATGTATGGCACAGAGAAAATCAGTCAATTTCTAAATAGTATTTATTGCTCACTGTTGGGTAGCTATTCTAGACTTTAGAAAGTACAGTATATAAATGTGAACATTGGTTGCACCCCAAAGCCTGGTGACTTAGGCATTATAAAGCTTGGAGATGGTGAGACATCTGCCATGTATGGGGCCAGCTGCTGTGGAGACTGAGCTCTGCGCCGAGGCGTGGCCTGCCGTGGCAGCTGGCCTTCCATGCACGCTGCTCCAGGATTGCAGGAGAGAGCTGCATCTGCACACTGCCCACGTTTTCATCATGTCCTAAGGAAGGCTTGACAAGCTGGTCAAACAGCATCTTGTTACAGCACCTTGTTTTCTTCCAAAAGGAGCTTATGAAGTCTTGCTGGTGTCACCTTCCATCGACACATGGAGAAACTGAGTCTCAAAGGGGTGTGGAAATGCACAAGGTCACACAGCTGGGGATAAGCGGTACCAGGACTGGTCGCTAGGTCCTCTCACTGTACATTTCTCCCGCTCTCCGTGGAGCCAGTCCAGCCCTCAGTTAACATCAGGGCGTCTTCAGTTTGGCAGAAGCCGGGGCCTCCCAGATGCACAAACCACTGACGGGGAACAAACTCAGGGTGCAGCTGCAGTATTGCAGGCTTGAAAAACCCAGGAATGATCCACGCCCCAGTATCTTACCTGGAAATCTTTCATTCCCTCCATTAGCTAAACCTAATAGAGTCCTTTCAGAAAGCTCTGATTCAAGGTGCAGCTTCTTCACTTCCATTAAAGAGACGACTGATCTAAAGAGGGAAATTGCTGGTCGCTGGCTCCACTAGGCAGATCCTGAAATGAGACGCAGGAAGTACCAGCCGTTCACCTTGAGCTGATTAACACAGAGGAGAATTATGATGTTCTGTGCTGTGGGTATTTGTAGTCAAGTTTAAGAGTCAAGAATGCAATTATTTTTTAAGATGAAAATTTTTTTTAAGTTTTTTATTTTTAAAGAAACTTTAGATTACATAAATGTTATATCAGAAATATAGGGGATTCATATATGCCCCTCCCCTCCCCTCCCACACCTTCCCCCATTAACAACATCCTTCATTAGGGTGGTGCATTTGTTACAGCTGACGACCACATCGAAGCGTGGCTACTAACCGTGGACTGCAGTTTACTTTACAGTTTACACTCTGCACCCGCGCAATCTTACAGGTTTTGACAGAATCTAAAATGGCCTATACCTATCACTGCAGAGTCATGGAGGACAAATCCAAAGTTCCGAAAATGCCCCCATACCACACCTATTCTTCCCTCTCCATCCCTCAGAACCTCGATGCCTTTACATGAGTGATGAGTCCTTCCATTGCTAGGATAGTAAGTCTATAATAGAATCATAGTGAGTCTATCATGGAAAAATAATGGGTCAACTTTAGTCCATTGTTCATTCCCCAATCTTGATGATTTGGGGATAGTGATGCCCACTGTGTTTCTAATTGAGAGGGGGCTTAGATCCCATGAGGCAGATGGATGGAACTAAGATGACAGTTTTCAACACCCAACAGCGCAATCCAGAATCACCAAAATTTTAAAAAGCTGGGAAATACTTATTTGTAAGTCATGTCACATTTACAGGGAAATTAGAATTTAGATTTTGCAAAATAAAAAGTTTTAGTATTTATTGAGTTTAGTATTGAGAGGCAATTTGTATGATTCTTAAGGCAGAATCAAATTTTATTTATTAAAAAACTAAATGCAACTTCAAAGAAACATGAATCCAAAAAATGCTAAAATGAGAAGAGCACGGGTTTCAGGACAAGGGACCCCTGTGCTCATGTCCTAGCTCCAGTCTCACCGGGAAGTTGCCTTTGAGAAGCAACTTACTGGTTGTAACCTAAAACGTCCCCTTTTAACTATATTCAGATATATAATTCAGTGCTGTTAATTACATTCATAATGTTGTACTACCATCACCACCATCTGTTCCCAGGACTTTTCCATCACCCCAGGTGGAACCTCTGTGCAATTTAAGCATGAACACCTAGTCCCTCCCCTCACCCTGGCCCCTGGTAACCTGTATTCTAGTTTCTGACTCTATGCATTCGCTTATTCGAATTATTCCATATCAATGAGATCATATAGCTTTTGTCCTTTTTTGTCTGGTTTATTTCATCAACATGAGGTCTTCAAGGTTCAGCCATGTTGTTGCGTGTATCAGAACTTCATTTTTAATCAAAAGTGTGAGCAAAACCGAGTAGTCAAAGTCCCCACGGTCTGCGTCAGAGAGTGTTAGGAGAATGTATCCGTAGGTTTACCGGCCCTTTCTTAGCAGTGTCTGTACTTGAGCAGGTGAACCTCCGCAGGACCAACTCTGGGAAGCCTGTTCCCAGCTCAGTGGGGAACTCTGGTGAAGGTTTCAATGAATTCCCCAGGAGAAGCTGGCTGGCTGGAGTAGAGAGGAAAATTCTTCCTTCTGATGCTGAAATCATCAGTTCTCCCTTTAAGGCCTTCACCTGATTGGATGAGTCTTCTCACATTGTTGATTGTAGATTTAATCAGCTGTAGATGCAGTCAACTGACTGCATTTAAATCCACAATGAACCCTCACAGGAACGTTCAGGCCAGTGCTTGCTTGACCAAACAACGACACCATAACCAGCCAAGGTGACACGTGAACTTAACCATCACCATTGTCTTGACACACTAAAGCAATTTCATGACCCACAGTTTGAAAGTTACTACACCAGCTTCTAAGCCCCCAGAAGCAGGGGCTGGGTCTGATTTTCTCATGGCCATAGTTCCAATGTCTGCTTCCTTGCCTACAGTGTAGTGGGACCTCAAAAGAGAGGTTGTTGCCTGCAGGAACAAAGGAATGACTCAGCAGCTCCTACATGCCAGCCTGGGCCAGGCCCCAAGAGGTGTGAGGACTGGCATAGACAAGCTCCAAAATAACAAAAGAAAACCTGAAAAGCTTTATAAAATGTGGTCATAGAGTCGATCAGCAGACCTTAAGCAACCACACATTCTGCCAGGGGTTGTATGAGATACAGATGCAAAAGGCAGTACTTGATGAACGGTACAAACACGTGTCACAAGAGCGGCCTTCAGTGGCTTCTTGCTAACCAGCTGTTTCTGTCCGGTGGCTTTGGGTAATCTAGGACTGCCGTGACCCGTTGCCGTCAGTGGGTGGCCGGATTCCATAACTCTGTTGAGCACGTGCAGTCATTTGAGTCATGTTCCCCTGGTAAGGGCCTTGAATCTTGAACAGTGTTCTGAAAATGACTGAATTTCTTGGCTGAGAAAATGAAAGTTTTTAAGGCATTCTTGAGTTTGGTCATTCTGTACAGTGGCATCCAAACATAAGTCCTATAGCCACCAGTGCTGTTTGCGTTTGTAAAAAGGCAAACCCACCTCTTACAGCATCTGCCTCACCCTCACCATTTGGAAACGATCAGAGTACCTGGGGAATCCACTTCATGATACTTCACTAGCCCTTAGTCATGGCAGTGACCTTGTAGCTCTTCCCAGTGACTGCATGTTTCAAGCATGACAAGAAACATCAAGAAGGGAACCTTGAGGTCCTACATGATGTCGACATGCCATTTTATGCGTGCCGGTCTACGCTGGCGTTTTTTAGAGATAGTGATCCATCTGAAAGCAAGTGAAATCCTAGAGGAACAGGCAGAGCCCTCCTACTTTCTGAGCAGCCTCTCCATGCTCAACAGCCCTCTCATGACCTAAGCTTTCGACTGGAGGGACGAGAGAGGAACCAAGAAAGCAGTTGCTGGGTGACACCGGCCAGGATGTGCTGCTGTCCCTCCATGCCACAGAAGCTGGGGGTGGGGGGCAGGTGAGTGGCCTGGGGTAGGTGGGTAGCTGGGAGGACAGCACAGGCTGGAGGCTGGGAGCGCCACCTGCTGGTGGGGGAAGCTTGTTCACACTGAAGTCTACCGCTCACTCCGCCTGAGACCTTAGGCCGGGAGACGTGCAAAAGGCAGCAGAAGATGTTTTATTTTTTAAAAAGATTTATTGTATTTATTTATTTCTCCCCACCGCCCTTGTTTTACACTTGCTGTGTCTGTTCATCTTCCTTGTTTACTTTTTTTTTTTTTTGGAGGCACCGGGAGCTGAACCCAGGACCTCCAATGTGGGAGGGAGGTGCCTAATCGCTTGGGCCACCTCCGCTCCCTGCTTTGTTGTTTTTTTCATTGTTTTTCCTCCTCAAGTCTCTCGTTGCGTCATCCTGTTTCGTCAGCTCGCCGCGCCTGCCCGTTGTGCCAGCTCGCTGTCTTCTTTAGGAGGCACCGGGATCCGAACCAGCGACCTCCCGTGTGGTAGGCGGGAGCCCAGTCGCCTGAGCCACTTCCGCTTCCCCAGAAGATGTTTTGAGTCACTCACTCATCCCACCATCATTCGTTGTTAAACCCTAATCCAGTCAGAGCAAACCGCAGATCCTGTAACATGGCCAGCACGGCCCGTGAGCTCTGGTCCCATGCCCTGCAGACCCCGCGTGCCCTTCAGAGCCAAGGCACACTCTTGCCTTAGGGCCCTTGTATGTTCAATCCCCTGTCCTGGAAAACGTCCTTCCATCCCTCAATTCCTCCTTCCCTTCTGCCTCTTGTCAGAGAGCTTTCCCGTCTTCCGTTCTCAAAGCCGCCCTCACCCTCTGGTGCCCTTGCCCAGCCTTATTGCTCTTAATACTCCTCGCCGTCTGTTCATTTATCCACCCCTGGAAGGTCAGCTCCTCCAGGGAGGGAGCTCCTGCCCGCCGTGTCCATGGCTGTAAGCCCAGGGCCTGGGACGGTGCCTGGTACCTGGTGGGAGCTCAAATCCCAGCCCCCATGGACGCAGCGCTGGAAATGAGGCGCAGTGGCAGGCAGTGAGCGTGGCCCAAATACTGGACCTGGGTTCTGAGTGAGCCATCCCAGACAAAGCCTCCTTCGTGGGGCCCTTGGACAGCTGCAGCAGATACCCAGCTCCTCTCCCTGCAGCCGCCCACGTCCTTCCACCACCCTCCCCTAGCAACCAAGGCCAGCTTTTAAAAACCTGCCTGCCCGCACCCCCTGTTCTCGTTCCCATGGGGCAGTTTCAGGACCCTGGGCTTTAGCTCGGGATACGCCCAGCCCTCTGGCCTAGTGCAGGACCCTGCCCCCCCTCCTGTGGCCGCAGAAGGCCAGGGGCCCAGGTATTACTCCTGTGACCATGTCACAGAACACGGCAAAAGCATTTTGCAAGTGTAATTAAGGTTGCTCATTAGTTGGCCTTAGAATCCGGAGATTGTCCAGGTGGGGCTAACCAAATTATATGAGCCATTTAGAAGCAGAGTTCTCTCCACCCGGGGAAAGGAGGTGTCCCAGAAAGAGACGTGAGCTAGATTGGAAACCCAGGAATTGGACACGTTCTGCTGGCCCCGATGATGGAGGGACGCCTGCCAGGGGACCCGGGTGCCTGGCAATGCCGAGAATGACCCCTGGCCCATAGCCCCAGTGCCACAGTCCAAGAACCTGGGTCTCAATGAGCTTGGAAGCAAATTCCTTGGTGGAGCCTCCAGGTAAGAGCCTCCCATCAGCCCTGTGAGCCCCTTAGCTGAGAGCCCCTGGAGTCCCCTGGCTTTTGGCCTAGAGAGCCGTGGGACAACGAGCAGGCGCTGTTTTCAGTTGCCAAGTTTGTGGTCTTGTGCAGCAATAGGAAACGGATAGCGTCTTCCTCTTTGCTCTTGTCAGGGGTGGGTGCAGGCTTCTGGGGGCCTGAAGCTGATGCAATAGCGGCTCACCTGCTGAGGGAGAAGAGTACAAGGCGCCGATATAAACCCAGGTGTAGGACTGAGCGAGGGGCTGGGCAGAGGGGGCCCCGGCGCCTTGGCACTGCCCTCCCTGCTGCAGCCCCTGTGCCCACCAGGGGCCCCGCAACGCCCTCCCCGTCCTCCTGACCGAGCCCCCTGGCCCTCACCCTCAGGCCTCGCTCGCCTCCCCTTCCCCTCAGACAAGTTCTCTCCTCTCCCTGCCCGCGTGCAGGCCCCTGACCTCCGCCCCTCCTGCCGTCCTCGGCCCTTGTTGCGGCCACCAGCTCTCATTTCCTATGAGCTCGCTTAGTCCTGGCCCACCACGTCCCCTCCCGCGTGCCCGGAGACACTGCGGGGAGAGGAGTCGGCCTGCGGCGGGATGAGAGGGATGCCCGCGTGTGTGGGGGGCTTGAACTTGTTTGAGAAAACTCCTTATTCCCACTAGTGCACTCCAGCCTGAGTGCCTGGGAGTGCCGACAGGAAGTGCTGCCGGGCCGTCAAAAAGCCCACAAAACCGGGTCCTGGAAGGTGAGGGGAAGCGCAGCATGGAAATCACTGCACGCGTGTTATCAAGCCTTAGCTTTAAAGCTTGCACAGCAACACTGTGCTTTTCCTGAATTACCTGAGGCAGAGCCCAGGCCCGGTGGCGTCCTCCTCTACCAGTGACTCTGTTCTTGCCTAAGTCGTTTGCACTGATTTTTCTTGCATCTCATCCCGGTCATCGTGTCACCTGTATTTGTAAGGGACCATGTTGAGTTTGTTTCCTGAGGGGACTGAACATCTTTTGAACAATAATTTTAAAATATTCCTAGAAAAGGGAGAAACATTTCCTCTCTCTCTGTGGTCAAACTGTACAACCTTTCTCAGGCTTCCCCAGCCAGGCCGAGTTACCTGGAAATGTAAATGGACCCGGTGACAAGCGTCACCCTGAAGGTGAGCCCCTGTCCTAGTCATTTTGAGACGTTAATTCAGCGTCGGGCAGCTCTGGAGCTGTGGGTCTGGCTCTCCCGGGCCCCTCCACCAGGAGCAGTTAGACGAGCCCACCAGGAGACACAGGGTGGCCTTCCAGAGGCTCGGGCAGGCGCGTGGCGTGGGGACCGGCGTGGCGTGCTCTGGAGCTACGCATTCAAATCCAGCCTTCAGCCCCCACTAGCTGGGAGCCCAGGGACAGGACCTCGTGATGCAGCTGCAGCTTGGCGCCCTCCCCTGTAAACCGGGCATAGTTTTCCTCCCTCCGTTAAACAAGAGGCCCGTGGAAAGGATTAGAGAAGTCTGGCCTGTAGCGCCCAGGAGGTTCTCGCATGGCTGATGGAGTGCCCTTCACACCATAACCAGCTTCTGAAACTTAAACACTGGGCCTTCTTCCCGTGGGTGTGGACGGGCAGGCAGAGGAAACCTTCTCCCAAAGTTACTGTTTTCCTGTGGTTCTGGGTCCAGTGAGCCACTTCTCATCTACACTGGAACAGAATCCTGGACTTTGGCAGGGCCACTACCCACACCTGGACTCCTTCCCAAATGGGGTTTTCCCAGTGTTGTAGCCTGTTGGCTTGTTCGCTTGCTGGATTTCTTCAAGCATTGGGCTCGTTCCCTAAGGCTTCCATAGCAAAGTTCCGCGAGCTGGGAGGCTTCCGCAACAGCAGTGCATTCTCCCGCAGCTCCTGAGGCCCCACACCTGGGAGCAGGTGCAGCAGGGCCGTGCTCAGCAGCCTCCAGCGAAGCAGCTTCCTCGCCGCTTCTGGCAGGTCCTGGCTGCATCACTGCATCTCCACGTGGCCGTCCCCCTGCATGTCCGTGTGTCCTCTCCTCTTCTGATAAAGACAGAACCCACCCGAATCCAGCATGACTTCATCTCAACCTAACTCATTGCATCTGCAGAGACCCTGTTTCCAAGAAGGTCGCACGCTGAGGTTGCGGGTGGACTTGAATTTGGGGGTTGCTGTTCAACCTGGGCAGGCACCAGCGGTTTTGACCTGGCAATGCTGGATCCAGGCCTGAGCTCTCTCCCGGCCCCCACCCGGGGAGGGGAAGCGGCATTTCTGCTACTGAGCAACCGGCTTCCCTCTGAATTATCTGCAAGCTCCCTTACCGGTGGTGGAGGTGGGAAATCCATCGACAAGATAAACTAGTTGATAAACTTCAGCGACACCCTTTGGAGGCTTTGTTCCCCATGCTTTAGAACTGAAAGCCGACTGCAATGTCAGCTGTAATTACCTGAGCCCATTATCCAGCCGGGACAGGTGGCACTTAAAGAAATTGTGCAGATGCTAAAACTGGTCTCCGAGAGCCATTCGTGTGTGGCTGAGCCTGTGGAAAACACGTCTTAAAATAGATCCGAGCCAAACCCCTGCAGCAGGCAGGTGAGGGGGAAGCATCGGGCACAGCAGTTTCCAAACAGGGAGGGAAATGGCTTCCTTCGGCGCCATCCTCCCAGCCTTGGAAGGGGCATCCTTGCTTCTATTTCTGACCACACAGGCGACCCAGCACCCTCTCCTTGCTGTGCTGGGACCTCGCACGTGCCACCCAGGCCCCTTTCAGGAAGCCTTCTTGGCCCACAGATGAATGCTGCAGCGGAGGGGGGCTCCCACCGTCCCCCTTCAAAGACTGCCCAGCTGCAGCCTGTCCATCCCAGAGCTTCCTCGTGGGGTCAGCAAGCTGTCCTGGGGCCAACACGGTTTCCTTCCCCCTCCCACAGGGCTTGGTCCCACATCCTTCACGCTAAACTCATCTCAGAGGCTGCTTCCCAGCCTGCAGCTCACATCAAGCATTCAGCAGTGCCTATGGCCAGGTGTGCTGCTTCAGGTGAGACACGTGCCGTCTCCTTTCACTCCCAACAAATCCACGCGGTGTGAGCTCTTAAGTCCACCTCGCAGGTGAAGGAATCTGAGTGGCTCCATGGGGTCACAGGGGCTCGAGCCCAGCTCTGTTGGGAGCAGATTTTCACACTCTGTAAACAATGTGCCATTCTAGTTTCTGACATGCAGTGTCAGAATTTTTCCTGGGCGTTGTCTGTATATAAGTTTATAAATATTAGACTTTAAGTTCCTGGCAGGCAGAGGTATTAAGCATTCATGCATCTCTCACAGCTGCCTTTTTTGTTTGTTTTTCCTTCTAGTGGAAAGGGGCGAGTCGGGAGTATTGCTTTAAAACTCTGGAGAATGCCATGACCCTTTTCCTAGGAAAATGTGCCTCCTGCATGTGCTCTCAGCTGGCTCGCTGTGCAGCACGCCTGACCCTGTCCCTGAGGGTAGTGGGCTCCTGTGGTCTGCGTGGCCTCGCTCTCAGTCTGCCTTCCCTGGCTGGGGGCTCAGGCCCCCAGGCGTCACCTAAGCTCTGGGAGGACTTGTGCTTCTAAGTGTGCCCCCGTTTTGCTTTGCTCGCCACATCGCACGTGTGCACGGACTCCAGTTGCAGAGGAAAGTCGCGGGGGCCGAGCAGGGTCATCTCCCACAGCGGCCCTCCTGGAAGTGACACTTTCAGCCTGGGGTGGAAGGCGCCGGGAATGGTTGATCACAGCCTAAGAAATAGCAGGTGCAGACAATAAACAGTGGAACTCGTGTTTCTACAAGAGTCTTTCAAATGCAGCCTCCGGAGCTCTCTTGGGCCATGGAATTTTTTTCCAGACGCCTGCCTGTTGGCATCGACACAAAGCATTTGCTCAGGAAGCATTGATTGTAAATCCACCACGAACCATGGAGAAGATCCAGGAGGCCCGAAATAAAATGCTCCCGGGTGCCGTCTCCAGGGAAGTGTGTGAGCAGTGCTCTGGGGTCAACATGGGGGAGTAAGGGGCTAGTCCAAGGAGGAGGGCTGGGGGCCCAGGGTGAGGTGGTGTGTGAGCTGGACTCGCAGCAGGCTTGGCACATCGATCGGATGGTGCCGGCTGGCGGTCAGGGTGGTGCCGTGGGGCAAAGGCGCTACGATGAGTAGTGTCTGCTGTGGACCTGAGAAGGTGGGGTGACGGCAGCGCCGCGTCTAACATGATCTACCCCGTAACGTCACCCCTCTGGGTTTCGGCGAGGATGAATAAGCTCTACTCCCTCTTACTCCACATTGGCTCAAAAGACACAAAGGCATGCGCTACGCGAGGAAGGGAGAGAGGCGGGCAAGGCAGGAAGGGGATGACCGAGAGGAGACGAGGAGAGAAGACGGTAGTATAGCATTTTGCTTGCCCCTTCCTTAGATTGAGTCGTAAGGATTTAGATTCAGGAGCGTGAAGGGCAGTGGCGTGCTGGAGCTCAGCTGGGTGATTTTTAAGTTTTCAGGAATTTTTTTAACTGTTAAATGCAGCCATTATTAAACGTTCTGAAAATCACAAATCATAAGAACAATAAAGATAAATACACAAACCACATCACTCCCAAATGACTTTCACTTTTATGTATGCCCCTGAGGTTACTTACATCTATTTTATCTGAATCGGGAAACCCTATGATGGTTTGTCGCAGGTGGGGCTCCCCTACATTCCTGACCCGTGGCAGCTTGGAACCAGCTCTGGTGAGAGCGTTTACACCACAGAAATTGGCAATGCCTACAAGTCAGCCCCGAGTAACTGTTTGTGGATTTTTTAGACGTAAGAGAGTAATGGATAAGAAGTTAATAGCAGTAAACTTAAAAGTAGCCATTACATTGTGAATAGCACAAGTGTCGAGACAGTGAGCGCGCTACTCGGACACCAAAGACGCCCCTCGCCTGAGCTGCATGAGGCAGCTGCCCAGGCAGGGCTTAGGGCCTCACTTTAGGCTTTGTTGTTAGCATCAGCGAGAGCATAAACCAATTCCCTTGTCAGAGCTCTACCCCCTGCTTGGACGGTGCGGTCACTTCCAGGCTGTGTCTCTTAGTAATGCTGTATGGATTGTTGTCTGATTTTGTGATGTTCTCGTTGACAATGAAATTATGAAAACTGATAGAGGATTGAGCAAGAAAGAGCAAGCCACACTGAAGCCATCAGTCCAATTGAAAGATCAATTGGGTATATGGAATTTTAAATGAAAGAGTGTTGTATCTATTATTTTTAAATCATCTGCTATATAGCCTTTATATTAGTACAATTTAGAATAAACTTCAGAGAGCCCATTGTTAAACATTTACCAGCACACCAATGACAGGTTATTTTGGACTTCTGATTAATTATAACTAATAAATTATGATATATGATTTCATTTAAAAAAAAAACTTGGGTAGAAATAGCACCAGTACTAAATGTATGTATGTGCCAAATATTTGTAAAATGAATTTATAAGTAGAATAAACATTGATTTATTGTGCATTTCATCAACTATAATACACTTAGCCGTCTCTTCTACACAACTATATAAGGCAGTGCAAAATGCCTAAAACTACTTACAAATTTCAACAGTTCTAACTTGAAAAACTATGCACCTAAAAAGATCAGCGACTCTTTGTTGAATATAGACATCATTTTTCGTGAAATAAACTTATTTGGAAAAGCATGAATACATATGTGATGGTGAGGCTAATGTGTCAACTTGGCCAGGTAATTATGCCCAGGTGTTTGGTCCAGCAGCACTGGGCTAATTGTAATACAAGGACATTTATGGACTTTAGTTTCCAGTAAGTTTACTGCATGGATGGCTGATTACATCTACATCAACCAGGGAGATTGCCATCAGCAGTGAGTGACGTTTTAGGCAATCAGTTGAATGCCTTAAAAGGCGAAGTGATTTCAACATCCAGAGAGAATTTCCCAGCTTGTCTTTGGACAGCCAGCGTCTCCCGGAAACTCATCAAGGACCTTCATCGGGCTTTCATCAGAGCCCCTGGTTTGCAGCCTGCCTGCGGAACCTGGACTTGTGCATCCCCACGGTCGCGTGAGAGACTCTTATAAAAACTTACGCTATTGACAGATATCTCCTGTTGATTCTGTTTCCTAGGGAACCCTGACTAATACAGCTGGTACCGGGAGTGGTTCTTGAGGAACAGAGTCTTAAACATGGGATGTCTGGGGAGGTTCTGGGGGTTTTGTAATTGGCTCTGTACTCCAGTTGGACTCAAGGGCACTACTGGCTCCCTTTCCAATAATGAAGAGGCCACTAGCAGTCCATGGCGTGAGCTGGCAATGGAGATATGCAAAATAGCATCACTGGATTCCCTACTTCCACGCTTATAAGGGGCAAGGATCTGGGTGAGAGTGTTTTCAACACCTTAACAGAGTTTTGGGCAGTCAAAAGGTACAATGATATTGGCTGGCTCCTCCTCTGGATGCAGTTACAAAAGAAAGAGATGAGCTAAAGGCTTCAAATTTGCAACTCAAATGCCACATGAATGATGTGACAGTTTCTATGTGTGCTCTGAAAGAAAATCTTATTTCCTGCAGCCACAGGCTTGAGGTATCTGAGAACCAGACTCAGGCTCTCATTGTACGAGTAGCAGAGTTACAAAGGAAACTAAAATCTCAACCCTGCAGGATATCTGTGGTTAAAGTGAAGGCATTGATTCAGGAAGGAATGGAACCCCGAGGATTGGGATGGAGACATATGGGACGATGATAATATTGGTGGGGACATTGGAACCCTAAATTCTGCTGGGACTTTACCAGGTAAACCTGCAATGGTCTGCCCTGTGGAGACCACACCTTGTCAACCTTGTATCATCCAGCCTCCAGCCTGCCCCAGCGAGTCTGGACCTCCTCCCAGCCCCGAGGAGGGTACCAGCCAAACTCCCTATAAAATCTCATACTGTTTATAGATATCTCCTGTTGATTCTGTTCCCTAGAGAACTCTGACTAATACAACGTATTAGTTATCCTTTATAACTCAAACCCCGAATGGGCTTTTAGCTGAAATTTCCCGTTCCCCTGAAATCGAAGCATCCCACTTTGAGAAGCAATAAGGGGTTCAGCGTAGAAAGGGGTTACTTCATCCACACAGACGTGATGAGCCCTAGTGAAGGGCTGGGTGGGCTTCCCAGAGTCCGAAGGTGATGGTGGGCGGCCGGGGGTCATCCACAGGTAGGAACGTTCCACTAGGCACATTGACTCACAGCATGAGGACACTATCGGCTTTTTGAATCTTGTTAATCCTGCGGATCATACTCTTGAGAAAGTCTCAGTTTGGAAGTTGGCGTCGTTAACGCCAGCTGTGAATCTCCCTTCTAACACCAAGCAGCAGCTCCAAGCTTCAAGCCTTCGGCGGGCAGTGGGCTCCTGCTAGAGTTGAGCAGCTTTGCTTTGCTCTGTGACACTGACTTTCGCAGTGATCTGCTGTGCTGGCCCCTCGCCCCCCGCCCAGATCTCGCCCCCACCCTCCCCGTGGAGGCTGACCTGTGTGGACATCCCCCTAACGTGCTGCAGCGTTCTCCGGCTTCCTGCTGGCTTTGGTGAGGAGCCTGGAAGAGGGAGTGGGCGAGGTCACAGAACATTCCCCTGGACCCCTACCGGTGACGCCAGCCCTGGCTGGCTGCGTCTGCAGGCGGTCCGCTTGACGCCACTCTCTCCTGCCCGTTTCCTGCGACGTCTCCCTGCCCTGGACCCTTTTGGGCATACAGGTGGTCTCAGGAATGCGGACGCCACCCTGAGTTCCGTGTTATTCCCCGCTCTCCCTACCCCCACCTCTGTCCTAAGCACCTTTGTAAATGAGCATCCCTCACATTATTCTCATTTGTGTGCTTCCGGTCAAGACCCTGGTGGTTGTGGTTGGGTATCGGTTTGCTGTGGTGATGTAGTGTAGATGTGGGGACAGCAGAGTTTCCAAGAGCCTTAGTCTGGCCATAACTCATTTGGGGCAATCACGGAACCCCAGTTGTGATCTCATCAAGGTGCAGAGCTGGGCAGAGCAAGGCTAGCAGGCCACCCTGAGTCACTGCATGCATACGTGCCTTGCTCAGCGTTTGCCCTGAGATAGGAGAGAGGTTACCGATGGATGGTCAAGGGCCGGGATCAGCCTGCATCCCATGTTTCTTGGTCAACTCTGTTTATTTTTTAAATCAATTTTATTGGTACATGTTAATAAAGCATACAATCCATCCAAAGTGCACAATCAATGGAATTTGGTACAGTCACATAGTTGTGCATTCACCAATTCAATCATTATTGGAGCATTTTCTTTATTCCAATAATAATAATCAGAAACCAGACAAAAAAAGCTCTGCTCCTTAACAATCGCCGCTCAGTCTCTCTATGCTTCCTCTGCCGAACATAGCTGCTATTCTGTTTCCCTCTTTCTAATTTATTTGTATTTATATTTTGTATAGATGTAGTCAAATGATATGTAGTACCTTTTGTCTAGTTTCTGTCACTTAGTATATTTCCCTTTTTTACCCTTAATGGATGATTAATATATTACTATACGCTACTGTCCATATTTTGCTTTGATTGTATTTGTCTGAAATTAACATCTTATAATATTAACGTACATTTGTTCAGTTTCAAAGAAAAACAGTCCTGTATATGCAGAAATACCCGTATTCATATTTCACACAAGGTTTTGCTATGCTATACAATCCAGTGTTGCATTTTTAGCTTTCCTTCTAGTGATACACATGTCTTTAGACTTTGCCTTTCAGCCACTATCAAGGACTATGATGTGCTTTCACCATTCCTATTAATTTCCAAAGATTTACAAAAAACATTTTTACTAATTCTGTGCAGATTAACCCTCAGCTTTCCATTCGTTAACCTCATTCTTTTTTTCTGGTGACTTATATTCTAGTTATTAACTCTGTGAGTTTACACAATATATTTAGTTCATAATAGTGTATTTGTCCTTTTGTGTCTGGCTTGCTTCACTCAACATAATGTCCTCCAGGTTCATCCATGTTGTCATATGCTTTACAACTTCATTTCTTCTTACCAGCTGCATAATATTCCATTGTATGTATACACCACAATTTCTTTATCCATTCATCAGTGATGGACACCTGGGTTGTTTTCATCTTTTGGCAATCGTGAATAGTGCTGCTATGAGCATTGGTGTGCAGATGTCTGTTCGTGTCACTGCTCTCAGTTCTTCTGAGTATATACCCAGTAGTGGTATTGCCGGGTCACGTGGCAAATCTATATTCAACTTCTTCAGGAACTGCCAAACAGTCCCCCACAGTGGCTGTACCATTCTGCATTCCCACCATCAGTGAATAAGCATTCTTCTTTCTCCACATCCTCTCCAACACTCGAAGTGTTCCATCTTTTCAATTGTGGCCATTCTGGTAGGTGTGAAATGATATCTCACTGTAATTTTGATTTTCATTTCCCTAATAGCTAGTGATATTGAACATTTTTTCATGTGCTTTTTCATCATTTGTATTTCCTCTTGAGAGAAATGTCTATTTAAGTCTTTTGCCCATTTTTAAGTTGGATTGCTTG
>JAQZBX010017917.1:0-35095 GCA_029593785.1 Cabassous unicinctus | reverse complement strand
GGGGGGGGGGAAGGGGAAGATGTTGGGTATATGGGAGTCCACTGTATTTGGTATGTGACTTTTCTGTAACCTAAAACGTCTTTGAACACAAAATGAAAAAAAGTAAGTCACTGAGGGAATAAATGGAAGAAAATGTCACTGTGCATATAGAAGAACAGATCTTACAGTGATGAAAGGCAAAATGTCAAAAAAAAATTAAGTATTTTTTCATTAGTTTCTATTATCCCAAATTTTCTTTTATTTTTTTAAAATTTTTTGTATTTTATTTCTTATTTTTAAAACTATCATTATTACTTCATTTTCTTATTAATTGTATTTGGCTATTTTATTGGCTTCATTTTTGAAGAAGTTTTGGATCACAGAAGGGTTACAACTATGGCAGGGGAAGATCATTGGTGTGGGATGTCAGTGATGGGGGATACATGGGAGGAAGCTCACCTCAGCAAACATATAAGGCATATAAATGTGTTCAAATGTTCACAGGGCATTGTCACAGTGGGTGGAGATTCACACAATAACCAACGGAACATCAAAGTCCCATCCTGGAGAGCTCTGCCACATTCTCTAATGGAACACCAAGAATCCCCCGAGTACAGGGACAATGACTAGTGAAGGAGGATGGTCCATTGACGAGTGCTTGAGACTGATGACTGTACTTGTGAACCTTTACTCTTGAAATGGGAACTTAGCCTAGTATTATAGGATGCCTAAGAGTTGCCTCCTGGGAGCCTCCTTGTTGCTCAAATGTGGCCTCTCTCTAAACTGAACTCAGCATATAAATATATTACCTTCCCCCCAGCGTGGGACATGACCCCTGGGGATAAGCCTCCCTGGCACTGAGGGACCAAGCACCAACTAGAAACTGGAAAAAGACCTTGACCAAAAGGGGAAAAGGTAAAGACAAATGAGTTTATATGGCTAAGAGACTTCAAAGTGAGTCAGGCAGTCACTTCAGAGGTTACGCTTATGCACGTCTCAGCAGGATCTCATTGACTGCCAAAGTAGATACTACCCCCAAATAGTGGGACTTCTGAGGCTCTGGAGACATCCAGGCACTATAGTCAGGGCAGATAGCTCAGGAGTTTGGTGCCTTGCCAGTGGGCCCTACTTTGGAATTTATGCTCCCCAGGGTGACAGAGTTGTACTCAGTTGTGGTTTTCCTACACATGGCTCTTCTGTTCTTCTATTTGAATCTATAATTAGCACAAGGTTGGTAGGTATATATCCAAGAGACTTAAATCTTTGGGCTGTCCATGTGCCAGCTGGGCCTCAAGTCTCAACCGAGTTGCAACACCTACTCTCCAGTTCATTGGTCTCAACCAGGACAACTAACAAGGAGGTAATGATGGACAACTACCATACCAAGGAACCAAGACAGTCTACAAGTACAAGCAAGAGAGTCCCATCCATCAGTGCCATGGGATTGCAGTCCCCTCTCAATTAGAGATGGAGTGGACATCACCATCCCAGAATCCTTAGGATTGAGGAATGAACTATGGACTAAAGTAGACTTACTGGTATTCTACTATAGACTTATTGTGATTCTAGTCATGGAAGAAATTATATCATTGATGTGGAAGCAGTGGCCATTGGAGCTTCTGAAGGCAGGGAGAGGGAAAAACAGGTGTAATGCGGGGCCATTTTCGGGACTTGGGAATTGTCCTGGATGACATTGCAATGGCAGATACAGGCCATTATATATCCTGCCATAACCTAAAGAATTGGGTGGAGAGAGTGTAAACTACAATGTAAACTTTAATCCATGCTTAGTGGCAATGCTCCAAAATGTGTTCATAAATTGCAATGAATGTACCACACTAATGAAGGATGTTGTTAATGTGGGAAAACATGGGAGGTATGAGGAGTGAGGCATATGGGAATTCCCTATATTTTTTATGTAACGCTTATGTAACCTAAGTATCTTTTTAAAAAAATATATAGGGGAAAAAAAAAGACCAACCTTCTTAAGTTTCAAGTATATTTTGAGTACTATTATTATACCTGCATTTTTGTTCATATATGAAAATATGTTTCTAAAATAAATTATTTCATAGAAAAAAAAATCCAAAGGTTTACTTTTACTTAATTAAATCAAGATTAGGGCTTTGATTCAAACCCTTTGTGGCCTATATAAACAGATATGCAATCAAGAAGACAAGGAAAGAGACACACAGAGAAATAAAGAGAGCTCCATAGTCACAGAAGAGGACTTGTCAGCTTTGATCCTGTGGCTCCAGGAAGAGAGATGAGCCATTTGCTTGATAGTTTACAGCTGACCTTGTGAAGAGACCAGAGCAGCTGAGCCCAGGAAGAAATGAGCCCCAGGGAGAGAGAGTACCTTATGCCAACCTACAGCTGAGATCAGAAGAAGTGGGCCCAGAAGCCTAAAGAGGAAAGAGGAAGGCTGAACCCTTGCAGACGCTGACACCCTGCTGACACATGGCAGCAGACTTTGGTGAGGGAAGTAACTTATGGTTTATGGCCTGGTAACTGTAAGCTTCTATCCCAAATAAATACTCTTTATAAAAGCCAACAGATTTCTAGACTTTGCATCAGCATCCTTTTGGCTAACTAACACACCACCCATTTCAAGTGTTTTTATTATGGTGGACTTGAAAACACAGAAGAACTCACAAGATCACTATTGAGGGGAGAAAAGTAAAAATATTTTGTTTTTACACTCATGGTAAAAATATAAAGACGTGCATTCAAACTTTTTCAAATTCAAGAGAGATGCTATCTCTCAGAGGTTTTGGGTGAGGAATAAGAGGTTACTGGTTGTGGGGGGAGGGTCCTAGCTTTATTGTAAACTTTCATTTCTTAAAGCTGGTACTTACACAGATATTAATTATATTCTTATGTGTCTTTTTGTATACTTTCATTTTTTTTTTAAGTAAACTTTATTTCAACTTCAAAAAATAAAGCAATAGACAAATGGCAGCTCAACAAACAATGAAAGCATCACTAAAAAATTCTGTCCAGGCACATTTATCTTATTTAATCCTAAAAACAAACTCAATTTTTTCTCCAGAGTTCAGAAAGATAAATAAATGAGCACAGATCGGTTAAATATCATGTCCAAGGTCTCCTTGTTAATAAAGAAAATGAAGAAAAAAATGCTTGAACCTATTCATGAGATATATTCATATCTCATGAAACTAAATCCCATATTCTTTTTATTGGCCTTTAGCATTGATAGAGCAAATTATTTGCCTTTGCTACAAAAATATTAAAATATTACTGTTCACTATAGTCTATAAATTAAATTAGTTGTATTTTTCTCATGTATCACCATATTCTTCATACCTTGTAATAGAAGAAAATTCTTGTATTTATATTATTAACCACAATCCTCATCTACCACCAAAATCACTGTTATACAGTCCCTAGATTATCCGCTAACTGTCTTTCAATTGACATTAATTTCCCTAGGCTACCCCTTTCAGCCACAATCACATTTATAAATCAGCAGTATTAGTTATATTCACTACAATGTGCTACCATCAACTCTATTCATTTCCAAATATTTACAATCAACCTTATTAAACATTCTGTATACATTCAGCATCAGATTCCCCTTCTCAACCCACATTGTCTCCTAGTAACTTATACTCTGTAGTTTAACTCCATTAGTTTTCTCATCATATTTAGTTCATATCACTTAGACCATAAAATATTTGTCCTTTTGTGTCTGGCTTATTTCACTCAACATAATATCCTCAGAGTTCATCCATGTTGTCATATGTTTCCTCAGTTCATTTCTTACAACTGAATAGTATTCCATCGTATGTATATACCACATTTTGTTTATCCATTTATTGATTGACGGGCACTTAGGTTGTTTCCAACGTTTAGCATTTTGTGAACAACGCAGCTATGAACATCAGTGTGCAAATATCTGTCCATGTCCTTGCTTTCAGTTCTTCTGAATATATTCCCAGTAGCGGGATTGCAGGTCTATATTTAGTTTCCTGAGGAACTGCCAAACTGCCTTCCACAGAGGCTGCGCCGTTTTACATTTCCACTAACAGTGAATGAGAGTTCCTATTTCTCCTCATCCTCTCCAGCACTTGTCGTTTTCTGTTTTGTTTTGTTTTGTTGTTGGCTATCCTGTGAGGTATAAAATATCTTATTGTAGCTTTGATCTGCATTTCCATAAAAGCTAGTGATACTGAACATCTTTCCATGTGCTTTTTGGCCATTTGTATTTCCTCTTTGGAAAAATGTCTGTTCAAGTGTTTTGCCCATTTTTTAAATTGGATTGTCTTTTTGTCATTGAGTTGTGTGATTTCTTTATATAACATGGAAATCAAACCCTTGCCAGATATGTGGTTTCTGAAGATTCTTTCCCATTGAGTAGGCTGCCTTTTCACCTTCTTAACAAAGTCTATGAAGTACAAAACTGTTTAATTTTGAGGAGGTCCCATTTATCTATAAGTTATTTTATTGCTTGAGCTTTGGGTGTAAGATCCAAGAAACCACCACAAAACCACAAGATCTTGAAAATGTTTCCCTATAATTTCTTCTAGGAGTTTTATGGTTCTAGCTTTTATATTTAGGTCCCTGATCCATTTTGAGTTAATTTTTGTATAAGGTGTGAGATAGGGGTCCTCTTTCTTTTAGATAGGGATATCCAGTTTTCCCAGCACCATTTGTTGATTAGTGTTGGGTGGGTTTGACAGCCTTGTCAAAAATCACTTGACCATAGATGTGAGAGTCTATTTTCTGAACTTTAAATTTTATATTTGAGGATATGAAGAACTTTTAAAAGGTGAACTAAAACCATGTAAAAGTAACATTGAAGACAACCAACCATTGCAAAGCATTAGGCCCTGCTTGAATGTAGCAGCAGATATCTTCCATCATATTTTTCCAAACTGTTATGCCACGTATTAATAGGAATTCTGTACAAGCAGATTTCTTTGGTCAAAGAGGTTAGGAAACTTTGTACATTGTATCTTCTCCTGGAGACTCACAATACACGTTATTATATGAAATGGCTCTGAGAAACTAGCTGTAAAATAAAAGCTGTTTAATTTTGTTTAATTTCAAGTACCCCGAACTTGTTTGATTATAGGACCTGTCCTGAGTATGGCAAGATGTTGTGTAAAATGACAGCTTCCGGCTGAACTGATAGGGAAACATCAGACCAAAGCCTAACTCAGACAAGTCCAGCTTGGTGAGTAAGGAGCATGTATTTAGGGACCTTACATGGGGCCCTCATCCTCGGCAGCAGGAGGAGAGGGAGCATTTGCTGATCTCGTTTGCACCTACTGAGAACTTGGTGGGTCTTTTATAGTACATGTTTACATGCAGATGTGGGAGGCATGTGAGGGGCAGCGGGACTCCTAAAGAACACAGTATTACAAGATTTACTGATTAGTCACGAGTTCACAATCACTTCCCAAGGTTTGTCTTTGAACTATTTAGGAATGGAATGTTGCTCCTACTGGAAGGGGAAAGAACTAGAAGGGTTGGGGGAGAAAATGCAAAGTCATATCTGCCACAGACCCTTGTGTGATAGTCAAGTTCATGTGTCAACTTGACTAGGTTAGGATGTCCAGTTGTTTGGTCAAGCAATCCCTGGACTGATTATTACTGTGAGGTTATTTCATGGATTTAAATTATTAGCCAGTTTTTTGTGTGTTTTTTTGCATATATGGATGATTATATCTACAATCAACAATCAACAAAGGAGATTGCCTCAGCAATGAATGAAGCCTCATCCAATCAGTTGAAGGCTCATGGGTTCCATTCCCGGTGTCTCCTAAAAATAACAACAACAAAAAACAACAACAACAAGAAGCAAACAAACAAAAAAACCAACTCAGGGAAGCCGATGTGACTCAGTGGTTTAGTGCCGGCTTCCCACATAGGAGATCCTGGGCTCAATTCCCATCCTGGTACCTCAAAAAAAAAAAAAAAGAGCGAGAGTGTTGAAAACACAGAATAGGATCTGTTAACCATAAGGCCTTTCCCAATAACTATTTATCAAATAGCAGATATTTTTATTCAAAATATTTTGATTCAATTTCATTTTTTACTGATTGCAAAAGCAAAACATGTTAATTATAATAAACTAGTAAAGTATAAAAAAAAGGAAGAAAATAAATTACCTGAAATTTACCATGCAGATTTATATATCTATAAATATATATAGATATATATATATTTTATATATATATATATCTATATGAAATATTTTATTTTCATATAGATAGGATGGACTTAATTATACATCCTTTCCTAATGTACTTCTCCAGAGTTTTGCTCAACTGAAGAAGCATCTCTCTCAAAGAACCTGATCTCTATGTTATTCTAAAAATGATTTACAGCCTTCTCCAAAACGCTGGTATCTTCATGATTTAACACATACCATCTTAGATTCAATCAATTTAATCAGGCCAGGTAAGGTTCATCATGTGAGTCAAGCAGGTTCTACCTGAAAAGCAGAGTTCAGGGGAAACGTCTTCAGACAAGTTTTCAGCACAGGATTAAATTTTTGCCTTACATAGAGAGCAATTTAGGAGCTCCATTGACCAGTACTGCAGTCCTGTTATTGACTGTCATAAAATAAAAGGGTATTCAGAACATCACCATCACTGTTGTGTACCTGTCATTTCATTTACACATTTATCACGCATTCATTATCCATTTAATTCGAAACAACATCCATGTAACTGTAAAATAAAGATGTACTCTCCCTCAAAGAATTCAGACTTCTTTGATACAGGACTGGGTATAGTATCATAAATGCATAGGGAAAAGGGATTGAGAGAGAGAGAGAGAAGTATCACCATTTCAATTTGTCTTGAGTTTTTGGTTAAAATTTACAACCATTAGGGCCAAATATTATTTCAATAATGCTATATTTAGTCCAACAAATTGTTGCTTTATGGAAATCATAAGAGTATGGTTGAAGGTTATAATAAACAGCTACCATTTAGGGGAAGGGAATACTGGGTTAAAATTTGCCAAATTTGCAATTTAGAGGTTCTCCTACTTAAATGTCTACCATAAATCAATAATTCTACCTTCAGAAAATATTGTATTAGCAACCTTATTATTAAACACAGTTCTCAATGATTCCAACATTGTTATAATGAAATATTGATTTAAAATAATTAAAAATGGCTAGAACTGCTAATATAAATAGATATGAGATTGTGTTTGGCATCTCCTCCCCTCAATAACTTACACTGCTTTCAGTGTACATATATTTAATGTGCCTTTATTCTCAATTGTGAACTTTAAAATCATAATGCACATATTCTATCTTCATTCATAATAAACAGTACAACTTAATTGGCTAGAATTCTGCTTTTTAACTCCTCTAAATTCTTAGTCATGGAAAATTTTATGAATTTGGGATGATAGCTCTTTTGTTCTCCCAAAGGTAACTAAGTCAACTATGAATACCATTTTAATATTGCTTTCAAAGATAGGAAACTACAGACGTGAAAGCTTAAATTTGCTTTTGCCAACATTTCTATATCAGAATTGTGTTCAGGCAATTTCAGAAATGTTTTAAAGAAGGCAAAATACAATTAAACACCAAATATCAAATAAAAATCAGAGGAAGAACAATCCTAAATGCAGACATAATAAACATGCCATTCAAATATTTCAGGAAAAAGAAATTGATCCATTTTTAGTGGCTGGGCATTATTTCTTAGACATTTGCAGAACTAGTGAGCTTAAAACTTAATCCTCCAGTTTCTTCAAAATGTTAGCACATTTAACCTAATTCACAAAATGTTTTCAGGTCTGAAGCTTTCAACAGAATATTAGAAACTAAGTGACTTTTCTCCTTCTTCCTACTCTGACATCATTGCTATAACCTTTTATAACATGCAGACTGCAGTTGATAAATGTAATAAAAAACGAAACCACACCAGCATTCTATGCAATGATTAAACAAGTCATCGACTTAATTTGAAACACAGTCAAGGCAAGTTAAGTAAAATTATAAATACTTGTTTTCCCTCAAGTCAGCCACAGAATCAAGGTATTGTGTTTTGAAAATATATGACAAAAGACTATATTCTTGACAAAATATAAAACCATTTCAAAGAGTAAAAGGTGAAGTAAAGTTGATCTATGACACCAATTCCATTTTATCCTTTCTTCCTTCTTGCTACTCATTGCTCTCCCTTCTCCTCCAAGTGTCAAATGCAGATTCTCTGCAACCCTCTCCTGCCCCAACTCAATTTTCTTGATCCTTTCTGCTCCATCATTTAAACTTACTAATTAAAGGTACTATTTTCTAAATGCTTCCATTTGATGTTTACACAACATGCCTAAAAATCAAAATCATCTAGGAATCTTTTAAAATATGCACATTCCTGAGCCTCACCCTAGATGTACTGAATCCAAATCACTGGAAGTAAGATCCCAAAATCAGTATATGACGTAGCCTCCCTTATGATTCTGCTAATCAAGTGTGTGTGTGTGTGTGTGTGTGTGTGTATGTGTGTGTGTGTGTAGAAAGGGACTAGGGTTCTAGTAGACCAGCCAAGATAGTCGATAAATTTTAAAAATAACTCAAAAGGACTATTAATTGCTAAAATTTTATTCTTTAAGATCTCTCTTCATTTTAACATGGCATTCAGTGGCAAAAACCGCTAACGTAAGATGATAATTCTGGATACTTAGGGGCATTCATTTATTTATTCATCAAACACCTATTGAGCCATATTGAGATTTCCCAGTTACTGTGCTAGGCAATTGAGATATGAAAATGAGCAAGGTTTTGCCTCTGCAATAATGGAGTTCTGAGCAGGGGAGAATAACTAGAAAGAGAAGAATTTTAAGCACAGTAATAGAAATAAGAACAAAAAATTTTTGTGACTCAAAATAAGAGAGCAGGTCATTCTTCCTTGAGAAGTGATGGAAAATATTATTGGAAGAGGTGATATTTGAATTGGTTAATGGATGAGCAGGAAGTTACCAAGAACACAATGGCAAAAGGTTATGAAAGGGTGGATGGACGGAGAGAAGCGCACCTGCCTGGGCAGTGGGTGGTTTGGCTATGGAATCGAGAGATACAATGCTGAGGACAGTGGTTGAAGCCTCCTTGTGAAGCATTTTGGACATTCTACTAAGGAGTTTGTTTACACCTTAATCTAAAAACAGAATAGTTAGGATCTGGATTAATTTCCAAGGGCAGCCATAAAAAATTATCATAAATTTAGTGGCTTAAAATGATAGAAACTTATTCTCTTACACTTTCGAAGACTAGAAGTCTGAAATCGAGATGTTGGCAGGGCCATGCTCTCTCCAATGGCTCTAAGGGAAAAATCCTCCCTTTCCCCTTGCTAGCTTCAGTCTCTGCCTCAGTTTTCACATGACCTTCCCCTCTGTGCATCTTTGTCCCTGTGCCTCATCTCCTCTTATAAGGACAGCAGTCTTACTGGATTAAGAGCCCACCCTACTGCAGTATTGCCTTATTTTAACTTAACCAATTACATCTGCAAAGACTCTATTTCCAAATAAGGTCCTGTTCTGAGTCACTGGGGGTTAGGACTTCAACATATCTTTTGGGTGGATACAATTCACCCATAACATGAACTATTTGGTTGCAAATGACAAAAATCTCCAGTAAAATTATCTCTTGGCATAGCTTCAGTAGCTGCTAGAATCATTCAATTCATGGCAGCTCTGCTTTCCTCCAGGCTGGTTTTATCTCAGGCTCCACCTGGTGGCAAGAAAGCTGCCAGAGAGCTAAAGTTACATCTTTTCTAAATTCTAATGCAAAAGGAAATAATGTCAATTTTGCTTAGCTGTCCTCTGAATACAAAGGTTTTTCAAGTGGCCAGAGAGCTATCAGCGTCTCCAGTGCCACAACCTTCAAGTTCTACGCCAAGCAAGATAAGATTCCTTCTTCTCTGTCACAACAGTGCACATCCCAAGATTCAGTCTGATTTTATTGATTTGGGTTACAGTCTCTTTCCTGAACATAAATCTCTGTGCAGGGGCACAGGGAAGGTGAGGGGAGGCTGATTGGTTAGCACTCACCAGAAACATACCTAAAACAATACTGTAGTTAGGGGATTTTGGTGCCCTAATTGAAAAGACCAAAAAATGGGGAATTGAATGCTGACTCTCAGAAACAAACAAAATATTTGCAACAAAGATAATTCTAAGGCAGAATGAAGACTTAGGGTGAGGACAGTGTGCTGGATGACTCAAAACATAGGATGAGGGCCTGAATTAATTTGGATAGAATTCAAGAGGAGAAGTAAAATGTGAAAGCATTTATTTAGTAGAATCTGTTGGGCCTCTAGAATAATTGGCTGTGGAAGGGGAGAGAGAGAGAGAAGAGTTGATGCTAACTCTGGAGTTTCTTCCTTTCACTTACCCTAATAGTCATATTTATATGTACAATTAGGCCTGATGTTAGTGATATTTTAAGAATATAACTCACTCTTTCACCAGATAGATCAAAATGAGTACATGCTAAATCTCTCTGAAATAATTAAAACTACCAAAACACTGAGAAACTTGCACTAATACACCCTCACACAAGCATATGCATAAACACATAAGCATATATTTTCTTGAATTTTAATCTATGTACTGATAATTAATGCAATGTTAATTAGAATTGTGAGTTTGTGATGTTATTGCCATTACAGCTGATTTTTAGCAGAAAGTTTTTCAAAGGTATCCTATGTGTCCTTGCAAAAAATTTGACTCTAAATCTAAACTGTTTTCTGTTATTTTATTTTAACTGCCAAAAATTACAGTTTGTTATAAGCTACAGCAAAAAGAAGAGAAATATCAATTAAATTGGAATTGTTAGGACAAAATTAATTTTAAAAAGTTGCTCATTTATTTTTAAGAATAGCAAAAATAAAATGCACATTTTAGCTGCAATTTAGCAAAGAATTCATTGGAGAAGGAATATTCTCAGTCTTAACTGCAGTGGTTTGAAACTGTTTTTACCCCCAGAAAACCGTGTTCTTAAATCTAATGCATTCCTGTGGGTGTAAACCCATTTTAAGTAGGACCTTTTGTTGAAGTTACTTCAGTTAAGGTGTGTCCCAACTCAGTCAGGATGGGACTTAATCCTGTTACTGGAGTCCTTTATAAGAGAATGAAAATCAGACAGGCAGACAGACAGACAGAGAGAAAGCCACAGAAGCAAGAAGATGAAATTAACAAAAACTGGAAGAGAAGGGAGAGACCAGCCTACCCCGCCATGTGCTTTTCCATGTGACAAGCTAAAACCAAGGCTCACTGGCAGCCAGCCCCAGAAGGCCACCATCTTGGGGAGAAAGTACTGCCTTGATGATGCCTTGATTTTGACACTTTCCCAGCCTCAAAACTGTAAGTTAATGAATCGCCGCGTTTACGCCAACCCATTTCATGGCATTTGTTTTGAGCAGCCTGGGAAACTAAAACCAATTTTGGTACCATGAAAGTAGAGTACTGCTTTTACAACTTGATGCTCATCATTAAAGAAGTTAGACTGTTTTATACACATTATGCAACCAATTTAAATAACCTGCATGAGTCACTTTAAGTAGTTGTCAACTCTGTCTCTGAACATTCTGTCAGAGCAATTCTGGATCCCATTTACCTCTCCTGCTCACTATTTTCTTGGTGTACCACTTCCATGGTTGTCTACACCCTTAAAACTTACTGCTTCTAGACCTCAATCACAGAGCAATGGAAAACAAAAGTCTGCTTTGTAGCTGTTTGTCACAGAAAGAATATTTTCTTTTGTGGGAGGAAATTATGTGTTTAAATGTATTTTGTTTTGTTTTAAGAGCAACTGCAAGGAGGCAGCACAAGGGTTGAGGAGGCTGACATTGAATCATATTCTTTAGAGTCTGTGACTTAAAGGCTAATGGAAACAATGAGATATTTCACACCCTTTAGAATGCCTGCTACTTAAAAATAAAAAACTAAAAATTATAAGTGTTGGAGAAGATGTGGAGAAACAGGAACACTCATTCATTACTGGTGGCAATGTATAATGGTGCAGCCACTGTGGGAGACAGTTTGGCAGTTCCTTAGAAGGTTTAGTATAGAATGCCCTATGACCTGGCAATCCCACTGCTAGAGACATACCCAAAGCATTGAAAGCGTGCACTCGAACAGATATTTTCTCACCAATGTTCATAGCAGCATTATTCACATTTGCCAAAAGATGGAAGCAAACCAAGTGTCCATCAACTGATGAATAAACAAAATGTAGTATGTATATGTGTGTGTATATATATATATGATGGAATATTATACGGCCATTAAAAGGAATGAAGTTCTGATACATGTGACAACATGGATGAAACTTGAAGACATCATGTTGAGTGAAGTAAGCCAGACACAAAAGTACAATTATTGTATGATCTCAGTGACATGAAGTAATTAGAATAAGCAAATTCATATAGTCAGAATCTAGAATATTATTACCAGGGGGTGGGATAGAGATAAAGAATGAGAAGTTAAGGTTTAAAATATATATGGTTCCTATTTGGAACAATGGATATGTTTTGGTAATGGATGTGGTGATGGCAGCACAACATTTTGAACATAAGCAACAGCACTGAAATATATATCTGAATGTGGTTAAAAGGGGATATGTTAGATTGTATATACGGTAATAGAATACAAATTTTGTTTTTTAAATCCACGGAATTGCACTACACAATGAACACTAAATTGCACCATGGACTATCATGTAAACTGTGCTATCATCAACTGTAACAAAAGCTCCATACCAATGCAAGGTGTTAATAATAAGGTGGCATATGGGAATCCTGTATTTTCTGCATGATTGTTTGTAAACCAAGAATTTCTCTAATGAAGAGAGAAAAAAAAGACTGAAGGAAAAGGATATACCAATTGGGATACAGGTAGACTCCACAAAATCTACACAGAATTAGGCATTTCCCACAACATTTTCATGGGAAGTTCCAACTAGAAACAACCACTTTCCCATTGAGTTGGTACTCACCCAGCAGGT
This sequence comes from Cabassous unicinctus, assembly GCA_029593785.1. Classification (NCBI taxonomy): domain Eukaryota; kingdom Metazoa; phylum Chordata; class Mammalia; order Cingulata; family Chlamyphoridae; genus Cabassous; species Cabassous unicinctus. The sequence continues at coordinate 22,122 of JAQZBX010017917.1, read as the reverse complement.
AAATATGATAGAGGTCACAGTCAATGTGTACAATGGTCTCGGCCCTCAGTAGTTTCTTCTCTAGTATTGAGGATGGGAGAAACTAGAGGGAAACTGCTGAGAGGTTGAGGGAAGATTTTGGCTTTTCATGGCAAAAATGTCCAGTGGGTTCACATCGAGGCTAAAATGATTACAGGTACTGTGACCTTGGATTTTCAGTCTCTACGCCTCATTTTCCACATTTGTTAAATGTGGCCTATGAAGTCTACCATCAAAGGTGATATTTAAAATATTTAGCAATTAGTAATGCACAAACTTCAACCAATCAGAAGAGAAGCCTGACCAGTTAGAAGAGGCATAGACAAAGAGTGCCTGCTGAACATTTGTTCTGCTTTCTACTTAAGGTTTATCTGGTAGTTAAATGAGAGAACTGTGAAAACTATAACAGCACAATAACAATAGAAGCTCAAAATATTAATCTTATTTCCCTGCTTTTCCCTGTTACTCATCTTCCTTAAAGTACAAGACTAAGCTTCCAAGCACATTTTCTTATTCTCAATGGCACCATTTCCAAGAAGTCTTGGATTAGGGCCTAGAATGTGTGTGCCCAACTCTAGGGACTCCAGGGAAATAATTTCTTCCCTATACGATTAATCAAGAGTCTGTTATTGACTCTTGTAACTTCTCTACTTGCACTCTAAAGACACTCTTTTTAAATTCACATGTATTATTATCTAAATACTGATTATTCCCAAATCTATGTTTCCACCCTGAATGTCTCCAATTATAGCCTCAACAGTTCCACTTATGTCATACATTCATTCATTCATTTTGTTAGTTTATATTTAATAACCACTAGGTTCCAGGTCTGTGCTAGGTATTGGCTATTCAGTACTGAACAAAACAGACACCTTAACCAGAACATGTCCACAAAACGCCTTTCATTTCCCTGTCATCTCTAACTCAGCGAATGTTATCACCAATCAACCAGCTTTCAAAGCCAGCACCTTAGCTAACATCCTCTAGTCCACAAGAAATCACTTTACCAATCTTGAAAACTGATTCTCCAAAACAGACCATCCCCTAGTGAAATTTTGTTAGGACCACCTTACTTGATAAAAGAAAGAATATTTGTACCTCTCTACCCTTTTAGGGTTTTTTTCCCCCAAAACAATTTTTATTTTTTTTTGTCGTTGTAAGAGCACTATGCTTTATACCTGGTGGTAAAAAATAAATAAATAAGAGCACATTTACCGGGCAGACAGGAAAGCTTTCCCTGTATCTCTCATCTCTTCTTTTGGAATCCCAAAGCATTATTGCTCAGGCCTTCTGTGCTATCCATGGTATCTTTAATGATCATTTTGATATTGATTCCAACTTGAGATTTGTTCCAGGGCAATCGTGCCCTCTGACTTCCCATTTTCCCATTGAAATGTATGTGTTTCATTCCTGCTAAGAAGCCACCCACATGTTTTGTCTTTTGAAGCCGAAGTCTCAGCCTAAAATTTTCTTTGCTATTACACTTTATATTCTATCAGCAAGAGGCAAGGTTCAGTAAGTGAACATTGTTCTTTTGGTGGTGTTATATTCTATCAGAGTTTGCACAACATCTGAAATTGCAGGCTGAAACAGTGGGTCAAATACATAGTAGCAACTGCTGGGCTTTGAAAAAGCCTTTTTCACTTTACTGAAAAATTCTGCAAGGCCCATGCTGTCCTATCACAGTTAATAGTCTTTCTTTGTAAAACTTATATTCAAACTTTTGATTTATCTTATGGCTAGAAGAGTATTACATATAAAAGAAGGTTCAGGCAGGTTAAAAGAAGTACCTGAATTTCTATGTGCTATGGTTGTCATTACAAATCCAAGGGACAATCTAAGAAGTAACATATGCCCTGTGATATAGCTGCATTTTCAACCCTGTTGTCCTTTGCAGATTTTGTACTTTTCAAAGCTTTAAACTGATACACAATCATGTAAGAATTAAAAGTAGAAGAGCTGTAAAAAGTTGGAAAATTCTGCCTTTAGTTAGTGAGAAAATTTATAGGGAAAACCCAGGAATGTCTTATCTTTTTTCCATGTACCTATGCATAAACTCATGCCCTGAGCACATTCCTATGAGAAAGGGTGAGATTTACCAAAACTTTTAGCTTGCTCTTCCCTTTTGGATGCTACTGTTCATTTTGTCCCCAACTGGAACACCGTCATTGCTACTTTTCTTCATTATTGAGAAGGTAATGAGGTGTCATGATAGAAGTACAAGTTTTAGATTCACAAATCCACCACTTGATGGATTTTAAATTCCCTGTGTCTCAATTTCCCTCTCTGTAATATGAGAAAATGACCTTTCCTACAGGGATATCGTGGGTATTACATAGTATAATTAAGTGCTTAGTCTAGACTTGTACCTAGCAGACTCAAAATATATTGTTCTCTTTCTGTTGTGTGTATGTGTGCGTGTGTGTGTGTATTTGTTCTTTCCCCATAACATTCTCTAATTGATCTCCTTTTGTCTATAGCGCCATCTCTACTTTAAATCATATACAACTGCCCAGTTGACATCTCTGCTAGGGTGTCAAATAAACATTTCAAACTTAACATATCAAATATTGAGCTTTTAAATTACTCCACCATCATGAAGTTGTCCTGCTACCGGCTTCAGTTTTCCCACCCCAGCCCCAACGTTTACCTAATGCCTAAACATTTTTATAATCATCTTTCTCTTTCTCTTGGCCTCCACATCCAATTATCAATAAACACTGTAATATTTACTTTCAAAATGTATCTAGAATCTTACTACTGATCACCACTTTCATTGTTAAAAATCCCAACCGTAGCAATCACTGTCTCTCACCATCTCACTGGCTTTTCTACCTTTGAGGTCCATACGGAATAGCCAAGTGATCCTTTCTTAAATGCAAAACAGATGTCGCTCACCCCTTCAAAGCCCTCCAACAATTCCCATTGCAATTAAAATAAAAATCAAAACCCCACTACAATTTATGAGATCTTGACCACTTCCATGATTTTTAGCTCCTAAAAATCTTTTTTTATTTTTTTAAATTTCTTAAAAGATACTTAGATTACATAAATGTTACACAAAAAATATAGGGATTTCCATATGCCCCACTCCCCACACCTCCCACACCCTCCCACATAAACAACATCCTTCATTAGTGTGGCACATTCATTGCAGTTGATAAACACATCCTGGGGCATTGCCATTAAGCACGGACCATAGTTCACCTTGTAGTCTACACTCTCCCCGACACAGTTCTGCATGTTATGTGATGATATAAAATGGTCTATATCTGTCCTTGGAATGTCATTCAGGACAATTCCCAAGTCCCGAAAAAGCCCCTGTATTACAACTGTTTTTCCCTCTCCCTGCCCCAGAGCCTCCAGTGGCCACTGCCTCCACATCAATGTTGTAATTTCTTCCATTGCTAAAAATCTCCTCTTACTCCCTTAATTTCAGCCACTTTGTGCACCTTATAGTTTCTGAACTGTACTGATTTTTCCCTCTGTTTGAAATGTACTTCCCAAAATATCCACTTGGGTCGCTTCATCTCATTTAGCTCTAAAACTGTATCCCATCACTCTGTCCTTTTGCTAACAAAATCACTTAATTCTATTATTTAAAATCCTCTGTTGATTCCTTCATGACTTCAGAATACTAGTAAACATTTTAGCAAAGTATACAAGTGGTTCCTTAGTCTGGCATCAGCATAACTCTCTAGTTTCACCTTCCACCATTCATTCCACTCTGCCCTTCAAATCACCTCTTTTTTCTTCTTCCTGTGGTAATTTTCCCATGAAGACTACATGATATCCTTCTAGGTTAAAATGACAATGCCTGAATTCAAGGCAACTTGATGCCTGTGGTGGTTCTTCTTTTCATCCTCTTTAACCTAATCTCCCCTACAACATTTCACAGCTATGCCCTTTTGCCTAAAGTTATGCTCCAGGATATCCTAGGGCCTTTTCTTAAAAGCATGTTTTTCCTTCTTATGTATCAGCAACTTTAGAGTATCTTGCTGTCATCTTGCTGTCATCTGCCCTTTGCCTACATTCTGCCCAGTGGAGTTGAAGGGTAGCATGGCTAATTTCTCTGCTGGTAGACATTGCCATCCTAGATTCTACCATTGCTGGTCCAGGTTTGCCATCCGAATATTCATAGACAATTCTGATGCAACTCATCCAGAAGCCTATTTGAAGTCTCTGGCAGTAAACTAAGAAGGGTAGATGAAAGATAACTGATAAAATCATCATGAATAAATATATTTCTCTACTTTAGGTTTAATCTTTCCACTCAAACCCATGTTGATGGTTGGGTATTACTCAGTTACATTTATAGCCCCTGTTTATTTCATTCACTTATATGCCTACAAAATATTTATCATCTATTACAGTTTGGACAGTATAAAATATTAATAAAACAGAATTACTAGTGTGTAGTAGATACTCAATAAGCATTTTTGAATGGATAAGCAAACTGATGACTGAAAAACAGTATCTACCATGAGGAAGTTATATTTAGTAGGAAAGTTACATAGGCAAACACAATATAAGGGCATTGCTATTATAGAAGGCATATGATGCACCAGAACAGTGCCTGTCACATAGTAGGCTATAAATATTTGTTGCATGAAGTGAATATGAATGAATAAGGAGCAACTAAGAGTTGAGTGTTCATTGGAAATGAAACACCTAGATTTGAAACACCTTGGAGAGATCAGACAATAATCACTGAGGAAGTGTAATCTGAGAGAGATCTGAAGTTTGATTAGCTATTTGCCAGGGGGGTCAGGGATGGGACAGGGAAGGCTGGCATGCTGATTACAGGAACAATGGGTGCTAAGCAGGGTTGGTAGATAACTTGTGGGGTTCCATGCCAAATGAAAATGTGGGATCTGTTCTTCAAAGAGAGGGATAAAATTATTGTTGTGAAGTCGGGGAAAGTCAGGGGATGATGAAGTCCTCTAGGTTCTTGGCTTTGTTACATTAAAGAATTTAAGAACATGCCGGTTTAGTTAGCCCAGTAAAAATAATTTATTGAGAACTGGAAGAAAAGAGGAGAGTTTATTGAGAAATGGGAGAAAAGAACAGGATTATGCATCAAGATACTGATGTGGGCCCCTCTAGGCAGAGAGAGTGTTTTGGGGTTGTGGGGCTATCTTTATTAAGCTATTACTTACTCCTCCCTTTCATAATGCTAGGGGAGGGGCCCCAGCCATTTTCTTTTCTGATTGATTACCCCACTTGTCAGCTCCCCAGGCCTCTTGAGGGTATCCAGGGCTTTCTCTTGACCTTGAATGAGATCTCATTTCAATCTTGTTCCAAATGGGGTTCTTATGGGGTCCTTCTGGCAGCCTTCTTGGTGCCAGTCTTTCCCTCAGAGGGTTTCCAGGTGGGGTTCCATGGCCATGTGTTTCACAGCCATGTTTTTCTGCCAGGTCTTAGACTCGCCTTCCCTTTTCCTAAACTAACCTGCCTCAGTTGCAGGTACTAAAGTATTAAACATTTTCTTTTTACTGCAGTCTTTCTTTCAACTTGTCATGGTGTTTATCATTTGCCATTTAATGTCATTCTAAGTAGTGAAAAAATAAAATTTTAAATTATTAGCATGCCTTTTACCATTCATCTTTATATTGCACAATACCAACTTTAAAAAGCAAATATAAAAGTAGTTAACTCATGTGATGGCTCGAAGCTGTATGTACCCCCAGAAAAACATGTTCTTAAATCTAATTCATTCCTCCAAGTGTGAACCCATTGTAAGTAGGACCTTTTGATGAGGTTACTTCTGTTAAGGTGTGGCCACCTCAATCAGGATTGGTATTAATTCTGTTACTGGAGTCCTTTATAAAGCAGAATGAAATTCACACAGAAAGAAAACTACCAGAAGCAAGAAGCTGAAAAAGAACCCAAAAGAGAAGAGAGAGACCAGGAAACACCGCCATGTGCCTTGCCATGTGACAGAGGAACCAAGGCACTGGCAGCCAGCTCCAGAACTCCACAGTCTTTGGAAAGAAAGCATCACCTTGATGATGCCTTGAGCTGGACATTTTCCTGGCCTCAAACCTGTGAGCAAATACATTTCCTTTGTTTAACATAACCCATTTCATGATATTTGCTTAAGCAGCCTAGGAAAGTAAAACAATTCATATTCAGAATCACTGAATTCTCAATAAATATTTCATAATTTGTATGTGCATATGTATTTTGTTCTCTAGAACAGTGGAAATGCTGTGAAAAAAACTAATAGCTCTTATTTACATCTTGATACACATGCATTCAACCAATTCACTCTATATTTGGCTTACAGGTGAGAAACGCAGGACTGAAAAGAGGAGAAACCATGGATTGTCCTCTACCTTTCCATTTCCTTCTACAACATCATTTTCAGCGTAAGTTGTTGGTTAATACAAGGAAGTGAGTCAGGCAAAAAAGGATATAATAGGGTTCCTTGGTCATTCACATTTCTTAGAACACCATTTACTTCCTGAGTCATTGAAGCAAGTTATAGTTCAATAGGAATCTGTGGCCTCCTAGGATTGTCAGTACCCCCACTGTCTCAGTTGTAGACACAACACATTTACCTTGTTTGGTGTTTTGCTCACCTTTGACACATGGTAGGTCCATGTGTCAGGGCTCATGGAGCATCTTGAATTCTATGTGCAAATAGGGCAGCAGGTAAAGTCGGATGCATATTATATTTATCATCTCTCCCCAGGCACCTGCATTCTGTCCCTTCAAACTTCACTTAAAAAACACAAGGTCAAAGATACAATTATTAAGAATATTTAAAGGGCTAGAGTAGAGCATTAAGCCAAGGCAGGACCCATCTAAGTACAGGACCTTGTGCAACCATACAGGTCACATGCTCACATAGCCTCCCTGGTACATGGACCAGCAGGATATACAGAGAACTTTGCATGGTCCAACAGTGAGGGAACCCGAAGTGGGAAGGGAGTGTAACTGAAGGTGTGGCCAGAGAGGTAGGCAGGGGCAGGATCCCCTTGCCCTGGTAATACAAAGGACAGGGGAGCTTCCAGACTCAGATCTGTGAGGACAAAGTACAAAGGACTCAGCTCAGTGCAGGATCTAGAGGTTCACCTGGGTTTGACATCTACTCCATCACCTTACTAGCTGTGACACTATAGGACAGTTATTTATATTCTCTGCTCCTATTTCTTCATCTATAAAAAAAATGGAAAAGAAGAGTAATTCCCTTATTGGGTTGTTGGAAAAGCACTTGGGACAGTGTTATACTTTTATAAGTGCACAGTACACGTTTGCCACAATTACATAGCATATGGAATTATTCATTCAAACATACACTGATCAGCAGCTGTGCACAAGGCACTTATCCCAGAGACACTGTGATTTCAGAACTTAGGGAAAAATGTGAATTGTGACAAAAGAGACCAATAAACAATCTGAATTGTGGCAAGAGAGGCAAGAGCACTGAAGTGACAGTCATCACACTAAAAGATGTTATTGGATATGGTCCGTTAATTACAGCTGGCCAACTAAATGTTATATTTATCAAGAAAGGAATCAGGGCATATGCCAGCAACATGAACAAAAGCAGCACACTCAGTTGGGTTACACGAAATCTGTGAAAATGTGATTATGACTGTCTTCCCAGAAAGTACATCACACTCTTGAGAGTAGGGATTGTGTCTTGTGCAATTTCATATTCCTCCTGGCCCATACAGAAAAGTGCTTTGCCCAAAGTAAACATCCAATGAATGTTTTATAATCAGATATCCACTGAAACCTTGTTGATAGGCTTTAATAAACACCTTGGTGAGATTTCAGTTATGATAGAAGTAGGCCCAACTTCTTGTAAATGTTAATAGCTTGTGAGCACAAATTGGTCCATTTGTCAATAGGCACATTTATTTGCAAATTTTCCAGTTCTCTCTACCCCCAAAATTCAGGAAACACTGAATTCTGCATCATTAGAATGATTGAGAACCAGGAAATTATTACCATTCTCACTTCAGGCAATTGGTTCAAACATTTCTACCTGTAATGGAAATTAATAGTTACCTACGATAGACTTCTACATTTGCTCAACTAAATTTCATTTTCTACACAAGGGCAGAGTTTTTAAATCATAAATCAGGTAATATCACTTCATTGTATGAAACCCTTTAATAGTTTCCCAAAGCAATTAGAATAAAATCAAAACCACTTAATATGACTTAAAAGATTGATATTACTTTCTACCTCAGTTCATAGCAACCTCTTTCTCTTTCCGTAAGTATATTCTACCAAGTAGAGCTTCTTCCCATTTCTGGAATATACCATTAAGCTTCTTCCCGTGTACCTGCTGTTTCCCTGGCCCAGAATTCTCTGGGCTCTAGTTTGCCCATAGCTGGGTTCTTATATTCATTGAAGTCCTAGCTGAAATGTCATTTATTTTTTTTTAACCAGCCTGTCCTGGCTCTCATACTAATAGTGTTCTTCTCCTTCTGGTTCACTCTCTATCCCATTACTATAATTTATTTTTTACTTCTCCAGAGTACTTTTCACTCACTGAATTCTTAGTAATTACATGGTATCATTTGTCATATCCTAGGATGTAAGCTCTAGTAATCATGGAATTTTTTATTTACCACTATATCACCGTTATATAAAACTGTCGATGGCACCTAACAGGTACTTACCATGATAAGTATTTGACTGAATAAATGATTGATTGAATGAAGACTGCCTCTTTGATTTTACTTTTAACCTTCTTGTTCTTTCCATTATGGTTTATGGTGGCTTTCCAAAACATAGGCAATTATCCATTTGATGTTCTCATTGATTTGTCAAAGAAAGTTAATATTTGATCTGGCTTTGAAAAGCTTTTGCTGGTTTTACCTTATTTGGGCAGGAAAAAAATAGTATATTCTCAAAAAGGCACACTCAGGGGAAAAAAATCCATTTGCTGCAGAGGGATTGAAACAAATATTACAGCACCAAGAGTAGCCTTAACTGTGGAATATTAGAAGCTACAGCTATAAACAAATTAATCTAGGGGGCAGAACTCATTCATTCATGCTCCAATCCTCCAAGGTTCTGCTGAATCTCATTAACTCTGTGAAACGTCCCCAGAGCCCTTTATTCTTCTCAGTTAAAATTAATCGTTCTTGAATCTAAGTTTCTATACCTCCATTGAATCTACTTTTTTAGATCGGAGAATCACATTTAACTGTTTAGGTATCCATGTCTTCTGCTATACTGACAAATCCTTTGGCACAATAATCATATGCATTTGTCTGTTTAGCCCCAGTGCCTATTACATAGTAGGAATCTAAAAGTTTAATCAGTTTATATAGTCAATCAGTCTGCAAAAGTGAACTCCACCTTAAAAGACTTTCACAGTCTAAGGAATTTCGGAGTCCTCAGAGAACTGCAGATACTGTGCTCACATCTATAGAGGAAAAATGAGAGCATTATTTTGGGTTTAGAAAGTAGACAGCTGTGGTTCATAATCCAGATCTACCCCATGTTAGCAGTGTGTTAGCGATTTGTGTAAGCCATAGAAGACTCGGCTTCTTCATCTCTGGAGTAAGAATAAGAAGAACACTCCCAAAGGGCTGTTGTGAGGATTTAATGTGACAATATCACCAAAGTGTTTACCACAGAGCCTAGGCATATAGTAAGCATTGAATAATGGTGGCAACTGTCTTCACAGAGGTGGTAAAGTAGCTTATATTTGAAATGTGTGTGGCATGAATACAATAGACAGTGTGTCAATCTTTACTTTAGGCAAGAGGGCTTTGGAACTATAAATTCTGATATGTCAGGGGGAGGGGAGCATGTGATTCTGTATGTTAAGAGCTGACTTCATAGTAATCAGAGCTTAAAGTAATATACAAAAGGCAATATTCTGTTTTTATTCTTATTTTTAATGGGCCACTAAAAGTTTAAATTTTTGCCAGATTGACCTATGTAACATCAACTGGTCATACTGAATTTGGATTTTTTTTTTTTTAGCTCAACAAAATTTCCAGTTAAGACCCAGCCTGAAATCTTATTGACATCCATCACTACACTTCGCACATAACAGAGCAGAGTAGCTCTAAAACAAGGGTCAGCAATTTATGGCCCATGGTCAAATCCTGTGTTTATATCATTGACATGCTAAAAATGGTTTGTACATTTTTGAATAGTTGAAAAAACTTTAAGACAAAAATATTTCATGACACATGAAAAACAAATTTCTGTGAACCTAAGTAAAGTTTTATTGGAACACAGTCACTACCCTATAGTTGGGATAACATTGAGTAGTTGTGATAGAGAACGTATGCCCAGTAAAACCTAAAATATTTTTATTATCTGTGGCCCTTTACAAAAAAAGTTTGCTAATCCATATTAAAAAATAAAGGATAGTCTTTATTTTTAATACTGTGGGAAAGGACTGCTTTCCCCCAAAACTTTTCCACCAGCCCCACCCCCACTGTGTGTGGCCACTACTTAATGCACCTACAGACACTCACAGGACAGTGAATTTGTTAGACAGCATATCAGCCTTATTCTCTAAAATAATGTGTTTTATGGGGCTAATCCAAGAACTCTTCTAATTCACTACACTTGTAAAAATGTTTCAGAATCACTACAACTGTCATTAAAATTGAGGGTATTCTCCTTATTATTAAGTAATTCAGCCTGACTTCAGAAAAATGGGGTATGTTCTGAAATAACTTGAAAGAGCACCTAATGCTTGACTCAGATAGTGCACTCTTATTCCACTTGACTATATATTTTGAAATAAAGTCAATTTTCTTTGTAGCTTTATTTGGAAAAACAAAAAAAGAGAGAGATTTATTTTTTCTTTATCTTCATGAAACTCATAAGTAAGTTGCTGTTTCATTTATTTGCTGATAAACTTCAGGGAGAACAAAAATGTGATACTTAGAGAGAAAATTAGCATGTCACTTACTGTACCAGGTAGTACTCCTGAGATAGGAGATATGCCTGTGTCTTTTGTATTCTTATTCTTTGACTTCCTCACCTCCATTTTCAGTGTCGAACACAAATTTAGAAAAGTGCAAGTGCTTATCCACAAACACCTCTCTCCATTTCTCATTTCCCAAGTAAATCAACAAATTTGAACAGATGACAGAGCCAGCGAATTGCTACACAGTAGCATTGCCCTCAATTAACATTTCCTCCTGGCCATCCACACCTGAATGAAGTTCCCTTTGTCTCCAGCAGACATCTTAAGGAAATGAGGTGTAAACAGAAGAAAGGGAGAAGGAATCTTTTGGATTGGGCTTTTTAGGCTGACATCTAAGCAGCCATCTTTTTCCTACTACTCAATTCTAAATGAAGAAGCAATTTTAAAATTTTAAAATTTTAATATTTATTTAAAATTTTTAAAAAATTAAAATAATTACTTAAAATGTAAAATATTTAAAAATTTAACAATATTTTCCATTTGTTTTAAAGTATTCACTCTCCAGCTTGATTGGAAAGTGTTTTGTGATAATTAGTAGAACCTGAATATTGCATTCTGTATAAGAGTGAAGCACGGCTTCTCTGGACAGGGTGTGCCCCTTTCAGGATGGAAGCAATTAAAAAACTGTCTCAGGCCCTGAAACAAAGACTATGGTCCTAAATGGCAAAGATACCAAACCCACATGTACACACATACACATACACACAACACATACACACCAGGCAGGTCTAATTGGGAAAGGCTGGACATGTGCAAACAAGTCCCATGAGCTCACAAACTCAGTTTTATTTAGTGAGAAGCGTAAAACTTAGAATGCTGTGAGTTTCCCCATAGCATGCTCACCCTATCTTAAAAGAAATAGCATTTAGAAACTGTTTTCCTCAGACCTATTGCCAGGGAAAAGTATTTTACAATTTCAAAGCTGAAAAGAAGAGCTACAGCATTGAGATATATCAGCAGATAAAAGTAGTGCTGACCAGGAAGCTTTTAAATTATTTTCAAAATCTTTTATCAAGCTACATTCTATTATAGAATATGGTGGGTTTTTAAATTGGATTTCCCTCAAGCTGCAAGAGTGACCTTGTTGTTCTGCCACATTTTCTTTTGAAGGCGCCCCGGGGTTATTAATACTCCTTTACCTTAGGAAAGTCAGTGAACATCCCAAAGCGTAGTTCTAAGGGAGAGTTTGGCATCTGCAAACTTGCAGAGACTGGCAGAGGGAGATTGATATCAAATCACAAACATATGAAATAAGTAAATCACATAGCATATTAAAGATGATAAGTGCTATGGAAAACAAATAGAACAAGATAAGGAGAATCAGAGTGGGAAGGGGTTGCAATTTTAAAAGAAGTAGTCAAGGTAGGCCTCTGAAAATGTGAATTTGAAAATCTGAGGAGAGAATATCTGGAAGAAGATTGATCAAGGCAGAGGGAACAGCCAGTTCTTTGGCACTGAGGTTGGAATGTGCCTGGCATACTTGAGGAATGCCAAGGAGGTCAGTGGGGTGGGAATAGATTAAGTTAGGGGAGAAGTAGATTAAGCTTGGTAAGCAAGGTAGGAAGAATGGGGAAGGTCATGTAAGACTTTGCAGTGATAATCTGAAAAAAAAAAGGATCTATGGACAGATTTTTGAGCAAAGGCATAAAGACATTATTATATTTGAGTTGTAGGACATTTTGTTCTGAGGTTGCATGAGTGTTTTAGAAACCAAAATGTATTTTCACACATGAAGCATGACTTATCTCATATAAGATAGGGGTATTATAGAAAGAGTGCAGTTAAAACGTCTTGCCTAGAACACAGAACTGACTAGTTCCAGGTTTGCTGAATGATAAGTGAGTCATTTAATCTCTCTATGCTTCGAAGACATTGTGAAAAATAATATCACATGTCCTATGTAGCTTTCAGATTAGTTTGAGAAACTAGGGGAGATAATGGAGGAAAGAGAAAGTGTCAGGTCAATATGTGGTGTCTTATGGCTAAAGAGTTGATGATAATTGTGTGTACATTCTGGTTGTCACAATTATTATAGTCCTTTCTACCATGAACCAGAGTGTCTATGCTGAGGCTGGAAAGTCAAATTTTCAAGATTGTAATGGTTGTGAGAATGATGGGATATAAAGTAAGTAAAGGGTTTTACAGTGACAATGTAGTGGAGGTGGTGACAGGAGGCCACCATGATGGATGTCAGATAAATCTACCAGATGGAAAGCTCAGAACCGGTATGCAAAATGTGGGAAGAGAAGCTCAGTCCCAAGTCAAGCATGTCACCAATATTAAGTGACAATGCTAGCTGCTGAGAAAGCTATGAAAGAGAACAAGGAGTGCCATTATGAAAATGTGTATGATTTTTCTTTTTTCCCTTCCACTCGGGCAGGAAAACGGATTTTATTAGCTGGGAAAAAAAAATGGAATCAGATTTTTTTATGGCAAAAATGAGAGTGAAATGTTTCCTAAGATTGCAACTACATAAAAAATATATAAATATGTATAAATGAAAAATAGTAGTATAACATAGATGATCTACTTAAAAAGTGTAAAAAGAACAGACTGTCTTCTTACATAATTCGAGGGAAGTTAAAGCCTATCTAATTAAAATTCTGCAGGTCACATTATTTAGAACACTAACTATAGAAAATAAGTTTGTCCCATTAAGGCAATTTCTCCAGGAAGCCTACAACTTAAAAAAGTAAAAAAAAATAAGTTAACTGGAAGCAGAAACATTAGTACGCATATTAGAATAATATGTATTGTTTATCAAATATCATCTCTTAGTAGGTAGCAGGCCTAGCAGCATAGAGACATAAAATAGAAATGTTCTGTGCTAGAGGATAGACTGAGGATGGTGTTTCCCAAAGTGGACTGCTAGCAGGTTTTGGTGAAAAGAAGAGTTTACCAAGAGCATTCCGTGCCTCAAAGACAGACAAACTAGATAATAGGGTAGTAGGTGGTGGCATTTAAGAGGATGGATATAGAAGCAGCCAGATCTACTGTTAGAGATAGGTTGAAGTACCACAAGGCAAAGGGACATGGGATTCCAAAGAGAAAATTTCTTCTTTTTCATCATTTTGGTAAAGACAACTTGTCACAGACTATGAAAAAAATTTATTCTCTGTTCATAGTATTTCAGAGCTGAAAGGACCCTAAAGAGCATCTGTTTTCCTCTTTCACAGCTGTGCAAGCTGAGACTCCAAGAAATGTGATTTACCAAGGTCATAGAGCCAAAATTAGGTCTAAATTTCAAGTCTTCGATCAAAATAATATTCTTTGTCTTCTAAACTTTTAAATATCATGAAAGAATGAAAGATTCTTATAGTGAGCTTATGATATTCTCTACTTCTTTTTGGTTGCTTATTTCTGGTTGCTTTTGCCAAGGGAACTGAATTTTCCTTCTTTTGGAGAGAATCTCCCAATAGGTAGCAAAACTCTTTTTACCTAGCAAGTGCTCCAGAAATACAAGTGGACTGAATACTTGATGTATGTTTTACTTTTTTACTTTCTCCGGTTATTTTATCATTAATAAATTTTGATCAGTGTTTACACATCTGAGACAATTATAGAGATAATGTCAGGAAGATATGACAATACATGCTATATAGACATAGCTGCATGATAAGTTTAGATCTGTTATGAGAAATCCATATACACACACATGATTGCAAGTAAAATCTGGTGACAAGTGATTAAATTGTGTTGTCTAGTTAATAATTTGTACCAATGCCATTTTCTGGATTTGGTTCTGTGCTACAGTTACATAAGATACCACCATTGAGGGAAGCTGGGTGAAAGGTCCACAGACTCTGTGTACTATTCTTGCAACATCCTCTCTGAGTCTATACATAGTTCAAAATAAAATGTTAAAACAACAAACGAAAACCCAGAAAAGCATAATTCAGGGGAGGGATCTATAGGCCTTCCCAGTCTGCCAAAGGGATACATGGCACAAAAAGGGTTACGAAGCCCTGGCCTAATCCTCCCGGGTAACTAAGATGTTGAGAAGGGCAGGCCCAACGACAGGCCTGGGCATCATAAAAGAACTCCTCTTTAATGACAAGGTTCATTCAGAGCCATTTTCAGGAATCTTTGGGAACCATTGTTTCCTTATTTGTACAGTGATTCAGGCCACAAATCCTCTCTGATCCAGGTAAATAGTAGGAGAATTTTTGTACAGTGCTTTTGCTGAATGATTGCACACTATCTTTATAGACCCTCCTACCCCACCCCACCACCATAATTCGACTCTAACAATGCCCTAATGAGAGTGTATTTGTTTCCTAGAGTTCCCGTCACCAATTACCAAAATTTAGTGACTTAAAGCAACCGAAATTTATTCTCTGACAGTTCTGTAGGCTAGACATCCAAAACCAAGGAGTTGGTAGAGTCGGTTCCTCCTGAGGCTCTGAGGGAACAGCTGTTTCTTGCCTTTCTTCCAGGCTTTGGTGGCTGCAGGCGGTCCTTGCTGTTCCTTAGCTTTGGGCTACAAAATACTAATCTCTCTGCGCCCACATACCACCTTCTGCTCTGCACATCTCGGTGTCACAAATCTCCCCCTACCTTTTTCTTATAGAGACATCTGCCATTAGATTTAGGGCCCAACCTAAATCCAGGATTATCTCATCTCAAGATGCTTAACTTAACTACATTTGCACGGATCTCTTTTCCAAATAAGTTCATATTCACAAGTTCTGGGGTTAGGATTTGGACATATCTTATTGGGGACCGCTATTTAACCCACTTCAACAATGATTTATTTTAAGAGTAAACAGGCAAAAATAAAATGTTGACTCTATGATCATTTATAATATGGGCTTAATATTTGGCCATATGATAATCGTATCATCACCCTATAGGTAGGTAGTTTTAAAAAAATAGTTTACAAAGAGTTTTCACATTCACTTTCTCTTCAGTATTTATAACAATCCTCAGAGATAATTTTAGTCTTACTCTCATTTTAGAGATGACAATGTTGACGCTAAGAGCAATTAGTGATTTATTCATGTCAAACCAACAGAGGGTGTTAGAATGTGTCAAGATTTGAACTCAGTCCTGGAACCCAGTTTGCCTGATTCCAGGAACAGTGCTGTAACCTGTGAGAACTTCTTTACTTGGCACCTGCTACACAGATGGGGCATAAGATGAAGCCAATATAGTCAGGTAAGTGCTACCAAGAACAGAGCTTAGGCAGCATGCAGACAAAATTCATTCAGCCCATTTCTTGCAATAACTAGATAATGTCATGAAAATAAATAGTTGATTCATGCCAACAAAACTGTGGATAAAGTCCCAGGAAAAGGTTCTGTTTGCTATTTTGATTCTTTACTTTTAATGTATACATAACTTAGCAAATGATCAATGTCTCCATCATTGTGTCCATGCAGGTTGAATGAATACTACACCTTTGTCAGGGAAAAGCAGGTCTGTTGACTCCTCCATTACTACCTCATTCTCAGGCCTTGCTGCAGGATTCCTTCCTTACCACCTGGACAAAGCTGCTGCTATATTTATCGTGTGAGATTCTGAAAAGAATCACAGATAACAGGTTTTTGACACCTTACAAGATTGTGTGAGATGTCTGCAGGATAAGATTTCAGTTCTTTGATGTTTTTGGAAACCCTGCATTTTCCATTGCCATCAGAATAATGGCCAGGGTGCCCTGCTTTATGTAAGGAGTTTTAATGGTCAGGGATCTTGAATACCCGATTTCATGAAGTGTGCCTTTTATCTCCCCAGAAGCAGTGCCTTCCTATCTCTGTCTCTAAAGTCATACGAAACTGAATTGTTCAAATCTCAGATTTCAACCTCTCTGGATTAGAACATTCCAAATGATATAATGAATCTATCTAAACCTGCATTCATCTTGCTCACAGCAGGCCGACTGAATGGAAACACAGAAAGCGCCTATTAAGTTCTGGACTAGAAGCATTCTACATGAAGTGAGTTCATTGGAGTTGATTTCCACAGTCAGCTACATTAATCACAGGGTTCTCAGCTGTTATGTTCTGCACACTTGCAGCCTAATATGTAAAAGAGGCTAGGCTAATTTCACCAGTTCCTTGACAAGCTGCTATAGTTTTTTATTCTTTATTACAGAATAAAAAATCCCACTGAGAAATGGATTTTTTTTTATCACTCAATGTCAAATAAGTCAGGGAGTATTATTTCATAATGCACATTTCACTGCTTAAACATTAAAAATATTGAGCTGCAAAGCGAGATGGAACAAATTGTGTGCAGAGGATAAGGTGGAGAACTTAGAAGGATTTGGGAGAAAAGTAGCCTAGGAGCAATGAGATGTTTTTCTTCCTTCCTTTCTCCCTCCTTTTCTTCTTCTCTCCCTCCCTCATTGCCTCCTTTCCTTCTTTTCTCTTTTTCCTCTCTTCCCCATTTCTTTCTTCCAACTTTCCTTCTTTTTCCTTTTGTTGATTCTTTTTTCTCTTTTCCATTAATGACAATGGCCATAATTTACTATGGAAGTCTGACTCTAGCCATGAGACAAAGGGAAATAAACTTGAATGATTCATAAGCAATGAGATGAACTTTCATAGTTATAAAGAGTATTATGAAAATGGGAAGCTGTTTTCATTTTTTTATTCAACAAATATCTATGATTAATTGCTATATGCCAAAAAATGCACCAGACACTAGGAATTTAACAGTGAACAAGACAGACAGGCAGTTCAGGGTCTATCGGGTACCCAGACAATAAGGAAGGAAACAAACAAATTAAAAAATTAGATCCAGTTATGATTAGCAATCTGAAAGAAACAGTTTGGACTATGGAGAGTATTAAATAGAGTACAGTAACCTAATTTCTATACTGAAGTCAAAAAATGTATAGAATATACAATTGAACAGTCAGTTTATGCAATTTGACATAGAATAATGTGTCCAGGATAATCAGAGATTATAGCTGATGGAATAATTCTTTGAATATCAGAAAATATCAATATAACTTGCCTAAAAGAATGCAACACCAATGTAGGTTGAGCATGATTTATAGGCAAAATCCCAGTTATTAACTATAGGTGGCACAAAGCTGAGTAAGAACTAGACTCTGTCCTTTGTGGATTTATTATTTAGAAGAGGAGGTTTATACACACATAGCCACATTTCAAAAACAGGCTATGGCAATTGTCATATGAACAATAAAAAAAAGTTACAGAAAGTCAAAGGAATCATTCTTTTATAACATAAGTCAGATCATGTCATTCTTCTGCTCAAACCTTATAGAGGTTTCTCCCTCACTCAAAATACATGTCAAAGTTCTCCCAATGATCTTTAGGTCCTGCATAATTCGGCCCTGCCATCACATCTTTCGCCTCATCTCCTACCATTCTGCCCCTGGCTCACTCTGTGCAGTCACATTGGATTGCTTGCTGTTTCACACAAAGCACCAAACACCATCCAACCTTAAGGCTTTGGAACTGGCTATTTTCTCCTGATATCTATGGCTAACTCCTTCGCCTTCCTCAGGACTTTGCTCAAATCTTACTTTCTAAAGGAGGCCTAATCTGACCCCCATTAATTAGAATTTCATCTTGTCACTAACTCAGCATTTTCACCTTCCCTTACCCTGCTCTATTGCTATCATTATTCCAGTGTACTTATTTTCTTCTAGCATACTGTCAAAGTTGCTCATGTATCATGTGCGCTCTTTAATGTCCATCTCTGGCAAGACTGTAAACTCCATGAGAATAGGGATTCTTATCTGCTGCATTCCCTAATGTATTCCAAGCATCAGAGCAATGTCAGAAACATAATAGGTGCTCAATAAATGTCTATTGAATAGATTAATGAGTGATCAGCTTTGATTGGCGGGCAAAGGCAGTAGAAGAAAAGCAAGGTTAGCTTAATGTAAGAGGTAATGTTTGCAATAGGCCTTGATAAAAATGAACTTAGACAGGAAGGGATGGGCTACTGCTGTCATTTCCTGACCGTTCTTCCTGAATCATCTACCCCCACTTCAGATCATCACTCAGCATGTGAAGGACATTTCTCAAACACATATAAATTCATAAAATTTCTTTATGTAAGGGGTACATTTAATAAGTATGACTCATGGGATGTGATCATAAAGGATATTGTCCCTTAAATGCATTTAGTCATGTTCTTTCCACTGTGTGAAAACTCAGATAATCTCAGGACTCTTTTGCTTATTCTCAGGAAATGGTCGATTTAAATCAAAGCTACTATCTCAATTTTAAAAGTAAAATATCAAGTCCAACTTGATTTAACAATGAGAAGTATCCTTTCCTCCCACCTACCAGATCTCCTGGACAATGGGAAAGGAGAAAGGAGCTCACATTAATGAAAGAGGGATGGCTGGACATCTCTCTTCCTCTTTCATGGCTTGTGAACAGCAGTTTTTAACCGCTTCAGATTTGGAGACAGGAAAGGCAGAGGAGAATGAAGGCTAGGACAGAACTTCTTTGACTGCTAGTATCCTGAGTTGCCACTCAGTGGGTTTGGCAGCTATCAAAAGCAGAGTCTTTCCCTCATTAGTTCGCATGGACTGTTAGGAAATTGCTCACTCCTTGATCTCTCACCTGTGGTTCCCTAAACCTAAGCAAAAGCATCTTTATTCTGAAAGGTCATTTACTCCTTCTTCAGTCCACAGAATCCAGAATCTAGAAACTGAGGTCCATTTGCTTCTCCAGGTAACCCTTTGCATAGGACCTAAGATAATAATCATATATTTTGTCTCATTCCTGACTCACATGTGGTCCACAGAAAGCACTCAGGCATTTTTGCCAGAACGAAAGGAGCGGTTTGTTTGCTGCAGCCATTAGAATAGCTAACCATCCAATTTCTCTGTTTTTACAAATTTGAAATTATGAGTTATCTGTCCACTGTGACTCATATCACCCCAAATAACAGAAAGAGCCTATTATACCATCTGAGTAGTCTTTAAACCCCTCTTTCTTGACTTGAGGTGGAGCTTAGACTCACAAGACAGCTTTCTGCGCAACCCTCTCTTCAAGCTCCTCTTAATGAACCTTATATCCTCGTGATAAACTTTTGACCAATTAAAGAGTTACAAAGCTGTTTCTTGACCAATTGCTCTATGTGAAAGTCCTATAGGGTGGTCTGCTTCACTGCTCATTTTGATATCTTATCTGGTATCTATTTTCTTTAAATTTTAGCTGAAATTTTCATTTTAACATCCAGTTACATCTGCAAAAATCTTCTGTTTACCCATTGCTCATGAGATAAAATCTAAACACATTGACAATATAGCTTCACTCTTGCTTTCCAATTTTGTCTTCTCTCATGCAAATTTAATTTCTCCATGATCTAATCATATTTCATTCATTTATTTAACAATTACCTATTAAGCCCATATTATGTTTCTGACTGTGTTCTAGACTTTGTAGTTGTACATCTGATTTGACTATGCCAGAGGATTTCTCTTTTCCTAAATATGCCATGAATTGTTATTTTTTACTTTGTCCATGTCATTCTCGCTTTATGAAAATCATTTCCCTCTTCTCTGCATAATAAACTCAAATTTGTCTTTATATCACTGATCCAAATTCACCTTCTGTGTGAACTACCCTGAATTTCCTTGTTCATTGTTTTCTACTTTGTGCTTTCACAGCAATTTATTGATACGGGCCAGCACATTCTCATACTGTATTATGAGCTGTATATGTTTGAGTCATCTGAAATTTAAATAGATACTTTATATTTATATTTTAATCTCTAGTAAGTAGGCATTCTTGGATCATAATAAAAGTTCAATATATGTTTGTAGAGTCAAAGAATTGGGAAAAGGAATGGATGTGGCTCAAGCAGTTGAGCTCCCGCGCCCCATATGGGAGGTCCCGGGTTCAGTTCTCAGTGGCCCCCCAAAAAACAAAAACAACAAGCAAAACAAATGGAAAAAAAAAACAATTCAGGGAAGCTGATGTGGCTCAGTGGTCGAGTGCTGGCTTCCCACATTCAAGGTCCTAGGTTCATTCCCTGGTTAAAAAAGAATTGGAAAAGAATGCTTTTCTAGGAGGATAGAGATGGGAAATCACAGACATGCTTGCACACCTGTGGATCCATCTCAACTGCAGCATGTATTGGGTGGCAAAAGATAGGCTTTAAATGCAGATTGGATCAATATTGTGTGATATTGTTACAAATCTTAAATGCCATGAGAAGGGGTTTGTACTTAAATCAGTAAGCAAAAGGAAATTATTAACTGCTTCAGAAGAAATGCACTATTGGAGTTGAGGTTTTGGAAGAATAATCTGACAATAATATACAGATTTTTTTTTGGAATAAGACAAGACCAAGATAGAAATTACTAATGTAGTATATGTATAGCACGAGAAAGGACCACACAAACCTAAAGGAAACACACAGGAGTCGTTGTGGAGCTGGAAATGCCAAGTCTTTATGAAAGGGTCAAAAAGAGAAAGAGTAAAAGATACTCTGATTGATTCCGGATGGTTCTCAGAATCATGGTACAGTTACTGTGGTCATTCAGAAAGGGAGGAAGTTGATTTCTAGTTTGGACCTGTTAATTTAGGGGGAAAAAAGTGAGACCCTTTTTAAGATTTTGAGGAGGCAGTTGTGTTAGCAGAACGCTCTGGGTTCTGGGCTTCTAGGTTCTTGGCTATGTCTCATAAAAGGGTTTAAGGACACACCACAGGGTAGGCAAGGGAGTAAAGAGTTTATTAAGAAATAAGAAAACTAGAAAAGAGATAAGTATACAACCTAAGACATGAGTTGCAGGCTTGTTTCAGGGTGAGATATGCATGTTGGGCCCGGGTTATGCCTCCTAAGACCTTTCTTCCTCCCCTTTCCTAATGTTGGGGAGGGGCCCCAGCTGTTTGCTCTTCTGATTGGCAGCCCCACCTGTTAGTTCTCAGGGGGCCAATGGTGAGGCCTTTTGTTTGGAGTTATGCGGGACTTCCCTTTGACCCCGGAAAGAGTCCCAAATGGGATCTCATGGCCAGGGTCTCAGCAGGGTCTTTTGGGCTTTGTTCTTTGTAGAGAGGTTTTCTGGGCATGGTCTCACAGCCCTATTCTCTGCTGCGTGCCAGCTGTTTTCCCTCTTTCCCTGAACTAACCGGCCTCAGATGCACAGGCAAAATGGTGGAGGCCTTTATAAAGAATTTCAGTAAAGTATTCAAAAAATTGTGATAAAACCAATAGGATTTTTCAATTGTAAAAAAAAAAAAAAA